>CAJNJA010014218.1:0-12301 GCA_905231915.1 Symbiodinium necroappetens | reverse complement strand
CCCTCAATAGTAGCCCTATTATAGACTGTTACTGTATGGGGGGCAGTACCCAAGGTTCAGGTGTTGAGGGGTTAGGGGCTTAGGGGTCAGAGTGATGGTCGGGGGCTGGGGGGGGGGGGGGGGGAAAACCCTAAACCCTAAACCCAAGGTTTGGGGTTTAGGGTTTAGGGTTGGATATGAAGTAATTACACGGTTGCCGGTTAAGCTGCCCCAGAGGGCGTAGTAAGTAGGTTATTTTTAGACCTGGCTGAAAGGTAGGTTGCAGCTGCAACTGGGGTAGTAAATATCAGACTTGGGGGACATACTGGGTTTGCGTTTCAAGTGTCGGAGGCTTTTATCGGCAAGTGTGCTTGGGATCGCAACTGTATCCATCTTACCACAACTAGTACTACCAGCCCTGCATGAGTTGGGTTTTGGTAGTCCATTTTTTGGCGTCGCCCGCGGTGCCAAGGCGTGGTCACATGTGCTGCTCTCAGAAGGGTGTTGTTTGCGGGGCTCTGATGAAAGTGATCGAACCGAAAAGCTCTTGACTACACCCTACGCCCCACACCCAACATTTCAAAACCCCAATCTCCAAACCCTAACCCCTGAACCCCTGAGCCCCTAAACCCTACACCCTACACCTGATGGAACCCTCATAGGGTTTAAAGTTTAGGGTTTCAGAGTTTAGGGTTTTAGGGTTATGAGTCATGAGTTTAGGTGAATCTTTTGATGAACCAAATCCTACAGTTCCACAAAGAGGAATCCAGGAAGGCACCATAACGTCTCTAGCTTTTAATGTCCTGAACCTTAAGGGTCCCATGGTACATAACAGTATATACTTTGGCCTTAAAGTAGTCCCTATTTGGGTACTTTGGGGCCAAAGTATCCCCGATTTGGGTGCATGGACCCCTAGGGGAAGGCAGAACACAGTCCCGAAAGAGACAGGCTCTACTTGCATGTCAATCTGAAGGGCTAAAGCTTGAAAGCCTAGGTACAGAGCCCCACCCTATATAAGCCCTAAACCCTATAAGCCCTAATTCAAAGCCCAAAGCCTAACACGCTAAGAGCTTTTCTCTAGAACTCTAGAAGCCTAAACCCTATAAACCCCTCTAGAAAAGCCCAAAGCCTACCCTACACCCTAAGAGCTTTTCTCTAGAAGCCTTCGGCCTTTCGCCCTAGGCCCTGCGCCCTGAGATGGGTCGGAATGATTGGCAGTAGTTTTCCCTGATCGTCGCTGCATTCTCATTCTTTGCGCCGATCTACTTTACCAAGATAAAACGAAGGGCAGCCGGCAGAGCAGCCGAAGGAGGGGCAGCACCTAGCAGCTGGCACAAGTGCAGCAGCACAAGGAGGAGGGACGGCTGTGCTGGCCGATCAGCATTCTTCTGGGCGACGGAACTGTGCAGTTTGGGGCGTTTGATCGCCATCGCGACGTCGTCGAGCACGACTTCTTCGATGTGCGGGCTGTCGCCTCCACTGACCTTTCCTGAAATCTTCGCGCCTTCTCCACAGCCTCTGCGATCTCGCCCTTGTTCAATTGTCCATACTTGAATGGCTGGCGGGGCTCAGCAAATAGTCTATACATGGGGTGAGGGGACAGCCAAGAATTCGACTTCACAGCTATGTTCATTTTCCCTAAACCCTAAACCACCCACCCTAAACCCTAAACCCTAAAACCAAAACAAAGGAAGCATCCACCCAGGCCCTTCAACCCAAATTCCTCAACCCCAAGGTTGAACCCTAAGCCCTTTAAACGCAAGCCTTGAGGAACGGAAAGGGCAAGATGGAATGGCCAAACGGCAGCACCTACGAGGCTTGCCGGCGTGCATTTTGCAGGGTCGGGGTTAGCATCGGAGCCCGAGTGAGTGCTAGGATTCTCGCTGAATGGCTGGCAGAGTCATCACGAACAGGTTCAAGATCGCCACCATCATCGTCATCGTCGTCATCATCATCATCATCGTCCTCAGCATTGCGATCGCCATCGCCTCATCGCCATCACCAGTGAGAATCAGCATCAGACTTGCCCTCCTCACTATCGACATCGTAGCAGATGTTGTCTCACTTGCAGGAACAGTGGTGTCCATCATCTGGTTTACGATGCGGCTGAACCCTAAACCCTAAGCCCTAAACCCTAAGCCCCAAACCCTAAACCCGAATGAGGGCTCATTGTTGAGGGTTTCAGAACAGGAAGGGAAGCCAACCTGGATCCTCAAGTTGGCCCTGAAGAGCAAGATCCTTGTCATACCGACCCCCGCAATCTTAGGGGCTGAGTAGGTAACCTTTAACCTTTTGGGGCTTATATAAACCTGTTATAGTTCAAAAGGTCAACCTTTTTTGGGCTAAGGTACTCGGCCCCTAAGAAATGATCACTACCCATAATAAGGAAAATACTTGAATATACCACAATTCCCAGAGTTTAGGGTCCCTAAGGTAATGCAGGATTTATATCATCAACCGTCGTTCTCTAAATTAGGGGTGCATTTAGGATCCTTTTTATGAGGGTGCCGCACTACATTGGGGATCTAAAAAACTTGATTTAGAGAACTACCAGTGTGCCCGTGATTTACGACACGGGTCTGTGGGGTTCAGGGTGTCGCGAGTTTAGGGTTTAGGGTTCTTTAGGGTTCAGTCCGTCGCCACTTGCAGGGCCAGTACGAGAAGGACATGAAGAACGGCGAGGGCGTCTTTGCCGCTGGGAAAAACCTAAGTTGTAACTTGTAGCTATTATTAATGTGGCGGCTTCTTGAGATTAGGGCCTAAACCCTGAACCCTGACCCCTAAACCCTAAACCCAAGACTTTGAGGAATCCGTAGAAAGACGTTCCAACTGGTTGGGTCTCTGCAGGTCCATTTTCTGAATCCCTGGTTTTTCGGATTAGGGCAGCACTGTGTATCATCAATCTCAGGCCTGTAAGCCATACTGGGGCCATGCAGAAACTCAAACTGCACGTGCCGTTCCGAAAGCATTTGGGGCCGCTTCTAAAATTCTAAAACCCGTCGTTTTTTTCACCGGCCGGACAAATCGAAGTTATGAACACTGTAATTTCTCCGAACACCTAGACCCTGATGGCATTCAGACAGCACTCTCAGCACTTTTGTTTCGGGTTCCCTTCTAAAGCTTTACATAGCTGAACATGTAATGTATCCCAAACCCCTGGTCCAAGTAATATCCTCTCCCAAATACCAACTCCACAACACGTAAACCCAAAGCCCTAAACCTAAGTACCTAATCACTGGGTCCCTTGGACCCGAAAAACCCTATAAAGCGCAGCTTAGTAAGGAAGGTTGCAAGTCGCTTATTTCAACTGGTGTTACCAGTAATTATAGGTTTGCTTACCTTACTTATAAGCCTAGTTAGCCTTATCTACGGTTGATGATATAAATCCTGCATTACCCATAACAAGGAATATATACCATAATTCCCATAGGGGTGCTGAAAGGATCATGGGACTTAGTCCTAAACCCCTAAACCCCCTAAACCCCCTAAGCCTCTAAACCCTAAACCCTGAGGCCTAAACCCCTAAACCCCTAAACCTCTAAGCCCTAAACCCCAAACCCCTAAACCTCTAAACCCTAAACCCTAAACCCCAAACCCCAAACCCCTAAACCTCTAAACCCTAAACCCCTAAACCCCAAACCCCTCAACCTCTAAACCTCTAAGCCCTAAACCCCGCTTGCCGAGGTCTGGCCCGATGGGCGCTCCTACCGGGGCCAGTGGTAGCGACCTCGGCAGTGGAGAGAAGCCCCCCGGGGTTATGGTTTAGGATTTAGTTAGGGCTTACTTTGCATTTAGGGCTTAGGATTTAGGGTTGGATTTAGGGTTCAGGGTTTAGGGGTTACGATTCCTTTAATCTGAATGACCCACAAGGCATCGATGGCGGTTCCGTTACAGGGGTCTATAAAGCTTAGGGTTTAGGGTTCCTTTGAAGGAGTCTACAAGTGCCCTTAAAGGTGTCGAAGGGTTTCGTTTACAGAGATCTATACGGGTTCTTTATAAGGGGTCTATAAGGCTTGGGGCTTAGGGTTCGGTTCAGGGGATCTTTTGAGGGTTCTGCAAGGGATCTATAAGGTTTAGGGCCTACGGTTTAGGCCTCCTAGGGTTGATAGGGCTTGGGGCCTAGGGCTCTTGGGGCTCTTAGGGTTTAGTGTTCATGAAGCCCTAAACAGGACGTAGGTTTTTTGAGGGAGTTTCCGGAAGGCTTAATGAGGCATCCATAGGGGTTCTAAGAGGTGTTCTTGAGCACTTAGTGGTTCTATGCTAAGGGCGCTAGTGCCACGGGTTCAGGTGTCAGGTTCAGATGTTAGGTTTCTTTGTTGGTTTTTGCCGGGTAGAGTAGTTGGGGATTGCTTACCACTCTACCTTCGGCCTAAATACCACTCTACCTTCGGCCTACTCAGCAGTGTATTCAGTTTTATTCCTGCAGCTAGGATACCGACAGCCCGCAACACAATTTTGCAATGAGAGCATTCCACAGCCCAGGTCTGTGATCCATCTTTTCGGCCACAGCTTGTTTCTACGATTGCTGACATTACGACGAATCATCGAGTCATTCTCAAGGCTAGCACTGCCACCAATCTTGTCCACAGGACGTTTGCCCCGACTATCAGCCAAACATCAGGAAGCGGTTTTGGTTCTTATAATTCACGATTCGATTAGTCTTTCCTCAGGTGGTGGGGAAGTCACCGAACCTAAGACCGCTTAATCCCCTAATCCGAGACCCTAAATCCCAAAAGCACCACAGTAAACTTGCATCTTCCAAAGCTCCAAATCCCAAGTAACAGGTGCAACGGCAAGCAGGACGGCCATGGCGTTACTGTTCGGAGTCCCAGAAAGTTCTTGCGTTGCTGGCCACAAACCCTGATAGCCCTAATCTCTAAACCGTTGCGGGTAGTTGCAATGTCAGTCGCTTGGGTTTGCAAGCGGTTGTACCCGCATTATGTGTGTGATAGCAGTTTTATTGTGGGTTCAGGGTTCTGGGTTTGGGGTGTTGCGGGTGTTTGGGTTTGCGGTTTCCGGGGTCCACTGTTGCGGGGCCGGTTCAAGCTGCCTTAGTTTTGGGTTTTGGGTTCTTGGTTTTTCGAGTTTCGGGTTCAAAGCTCGGGTTTTTTTCAGTACTTTCTCGGGTGTTTCAGTTGAGAGTATGAGGTCAATTGCTTCGTTCATGCAAGACACTTCACAAGGATCGTGGTACCGAGTAACCAGGGATATGATATAAGTAAGGTAACCCTCCCCCATCTACGGGCCTTGAAAGCCTTATGCACCCTATACCCTAAGCCCTAAACCCTAAGCTCCGTGTCCCCTAAACCCTAAACCCTAAGCTCCGTGTCCCCTAAACCCTAAACCCTAAGCTCCATGATTCTCCAAGCAGTCTTGCTCGCGCAGTGCCCTGACCCAGCAGCAGGCAGCTCACGGAATACAAGCACCCAGAGACTTAGACGGCCGTACAAATCCGACCTCTCAAACTCTTCTTTAAGATAGGGGACTCCTTATTATAGTTATAGTATAACATACCGAACATACCCCCAAAACCCTATTCTAAGTATAAAGGCCCGCCCCCCCCCCCCATATTACGTTCGCCTAAAGTGTTGGAACTAAGGGCTCCATGTGGACCAGCAAAATCATTTTCAAGCTTTTCTACCCCCTCTACAGGCCTGCAGACCCCACAGCCATCATAGGCCCTACGGTGGATGATATATATCCTGCATTACTCACAATAAGGAATATACGATAATTCCCGCCATGGTTCAGGGTCCTTAAGGTAACGCAGGATTTATATCATCAACAGTAGTACACCCAGAAGCCCAAACTCGAATCCCTAAACCCCAAAGCCCGAAAAAACCAGCCTGAGAACAGCCAGGTGGATGCCAATGGAGTTGAGACCGCTGGCGAGTGGAAGAATGGCGAGCGCATCAAGGCAATTGCGAGCTTGAGACTTGAACCGCCTACAGTAGAAGCCCAACAAGTTGGACGCCGGATTAAAGGACAATTGGTGCTGGGATTCCTTATGCGTTAGTCTTAAGGATTGAGGCTGTGGATTTCCAACTTAATGCTGGGATTCCTCATACATTACTCTTAAGGATGGAGGCTATTGAGTTTCCAACTTTTGGGGTTTACTGTATACTGTTCCGGGGCTAATGTCAGTGACATTAACCTGTGTAGGCAGCGGAGACTTTCAACAAGAAGTGTTCGAAACCCTAAACCCTAAGCTCGAAACCCTGCTCAAAGAAACAGGTAGCGTCTCTGGGACAGCCAAGCCCTCCTGACCTTACTCGCGGCGCAGGGGAACTACGAACCGCAGGATCATAGTCTAGAGTTTAGAGTCTAAGTTTAGCGTTTAGCATTTAAAAATTCAGCAGTTGGTGCGATTTGGAGGACGTTCTTAGGTTGTCGGGTTAATCCTCAATTTAAAGACGAGAAAGTGGACCTGGGACAGTGGATTGTTTATTTCAATGCTCGCGGAACGGGGAATGTTGGGTGAGGTATGATAAACAAAGAAAGACCCCAGGCTGGATTGGGAGCACTTAACGGGTTTAGGGTTTAGGGGTTTAGGGTAGTTTAGCGTTTAAAGGAACCATATTCAGATGGTTTAAGTAAGGCGTTTCTATCACACCCTGATGGCTAGCCCTCAAAGCAACTTCTACAGGATCCTGTTTCTTTAACTATGCGGACCTGTAGCATACATTCCTATAGGTCCCCTATAGTACGCTTCGTGGGACCCGTATAGGTCCCATAGGCTAACCTTATTATCATTATCATCTAACAACCCTAGATTCCCTAAACCCTAAAGCCTAAACCCTAACCTCATTCCAGTCATGAAGGCCCCTAGATTCCCTAAAGCCTGAACCCTAACCTCATTCTAGCTATTAAGGCCCCTAGATTCCCTAAACCCTAAACCCCGAAAGCCCTAAACCCTAAAACCCGAAAGCCCTGAACCCTAAATCTTAAACCCTAAACCCTAAACCCTAAAACCCGAAAGCCCTAAACCCTAAACCCTGTTATGAAGGCCCCTAGATTACCGGGAAGCAGTCACAGGCCAGCTAAGCTGGTGGACCTTTGCCACAAGGCGCGCTTTTAAGGGGCCGTAAAGCAGCTGGGTTTAGGGTGTGAGGTTTAGGGTTCAGGGTTCACGAAGTTCAAAGCTTAGAGCTCAAGGCCAAAGTTTAGGGTTCAGGGTTCAGGGTTTAAGGCCAAAGTTTAGGGCTTAGAGTTTAGGGCCAACTTTTCGGGTTTAGGGTTTAGGGCCAAGGTTTTAGGGTTTAGGGTTCAAGGCCAAAGTTTAGGGTTTAGAGTTCAAGGCCAAAGTTTGGGGTTGAGGGTTTAGGGTGTAAGGCCAAAGTCTAGGGTTTATAATTGGTCGTGTACTGGTTAAGAGCCCAATAACCTATACAGCGTGTTATAAGACTTTGTGTTACGGTTTAAACCTTTTTGTTACAAGAGTTTGTTGCTTTATATGGTTTTCAGGAGCAGAAACCACTATGTGCAGAATTGGGTTTAGGGTCTAGAGCTAAGCTTACTATATCCTTGCCTGGAGGTTAAGGAACATACCGTTCTAGGGTTCCTCACTATGATTTCTGCAGATAACCCTAGGCTCCAATTGCCCACATACAACACAGACTTGAAGGCCTAAGTACATTGGCAGTTCGCCAAAATGGGGTCCCTTTTTTTAGTCCCAATATAGTACAGTTATCACCATAAATCACAACAGGGACTTGTAGTAAATGCAATGGTTTCCTGATTATGGTAACTCAAACCAAAATCTCAAGAAGAACCAGGTTAAGGCGTAGGGCTTAGGGTTTGGTCAAATCTCCGTAGTCGACGGCTGCATCCTGTCAATGCAGGGCCTTGTTTCCAACTAATTGCCAAGAGTATTCCTTGGCTTTCCTTCTCAAAAACTATGTGTTGGTTCGGAAAATGCTCATGAACTGCTAGCGCCTAGCCTGCCAAGAGAGCCGTAGTACCACTTGACTCAGGAGCTTAGAGTTTAGGTTTCATGACAGCTTCCTTCGGGGATTGTGACTTAGGTTTGGGGGTTTGAGTTTTTTGGGGCTGTGGCTTTGGTCCAATGGCATTTCACCCTACATGAACCCTAAACCGTGTGTACTAATACTTCAGGATGGCTCAGATCATCTTTTCAATGCAGTGCCTTGTATCCCTAATTACTGTAGAAGCCTAAACATTTGCCAAGACTTCTTTCTGCTATATCAAGACGTGATGTAGTCCAGATTTGTGAGAGGCATTATGTCGTGCTAAGATCTCTGCGCGGTTGATTTGTGGCACCTCGTGGTTGGGCCTGCCACTCCGCCAGGTGCGAGCGTTCGGCAATGCCCCTCAGGTGAACCTCCCAGCCAGAGCCCACCCAACGGCTGCACGTCTTCAGCAGGTCGAGGAAATTGTGCGTGGGCTGGCGGACAGTCATCGGCTTCTCCGAAGCAAGGTTGACCACGGCATCAAGCCTGCGCATGCTGCAGAGAGCAGCAAGGTCAATTCGACTAACGGCCATCTGGGGGATGCACAAGGAGATCACAAAGATAGGGCAGGGGCTGGCTCATCAGAGCGGGGAGCTGCAGAGGATGGGATCCTGTGTCATGGCCACGCGCCAGGAGGTGCTGCGAAAGGTGCTCCAGCTGGAGGCAAACGTTAAACGCACTCAGCAGGAAGTCATCCCAGAGCTGAACGAGATGATCAACAAAATGGAAAAAGATGCGAAACGCCGCAGAACCAACCAAGGTACCACCGCAGCTAGCTACTCCAGCGAAGCGTCGGAACAAGACATGGATGACCTGCAGATGCAATTGTTAGCTGACATTTTCTCAGTCTCCGTGAACGACCCGCGGACGGTCAGCGGGGAGGACGCGTTCCGTGTTCCTGTTTAGGGTTTAGTGTTTCCTAGCATCGCTGCTTAAGGCACCCCTACCTAGGTAAAGGTTTTTTCATGAAGCCTTGATGTTCTGCTATCAAAAGTAGTATGCTCGTTAGCTCGAGAACTCGTGTTTGCTTGGGCACCCGGGTGCGCCTTCGACCGTTTGTTGTGTCACTTGCATGGTTGGCCTGGGCGGTCGAATAACATGTATTTGGCCCCCTAAGTCGCAAAACGAGTTCAGGATAACCCTAAACCCTAAACCAAAAACCCTAAACCCAAGCCAAAAACCCGAAACCCTAAGCCCCGCTCTCAAAGTTCTTGTGCGAGCTGCTGCATTTTCGGGTTTCAGAGTTTAGGGTTTAAGCCGGGTTCAGGTTACTGTGGTTGGGAGCCTCAAGGGTTTAGGGATCAGGGTTTAGAGTTTAGGGATCAGGGTTTAGGGATCAGGGTTTAGGGTTTAGGGTAGAGTTTAGGATTTAGGTTCCTGCGTTGAGAGACCCCCAGAAGTTGACTGGGAGTGTGGCTGGCGTTCCTGTTGTGCGTTCATGTGCTGCTCTCCCGATGCGACTATAAACTACCCATAGGCTCCAAAGTAGTTCCTTTTTGGGATTGCCTTCTAGGATTCTAAATATGAACCACAAAAGGAGCTACTTAGGGGCCTATGGGTAATCACCATCGCCAGCCCAAAAGCCGTCAGCCTTCAACCTTATCATAAAACAGTGACATGCTCAAACCCCGAAGCCTAAAATCTCTCTGCAGGTTTACCTGTAGGCCCAAACCTGACACGGTAGTAGGGTTTTTGCATTGTCAGGTAGGGTTTCGGGCAATGAAGCTGAAAGCCTTGTGCCAGGTGCTCCCTGTTTCATTGTGACCAACGCCATGAGAAAGAATCTTGCACGCTTGTCCCCGAGGGTTTGCGGCAGGAGAGGCGGCTGGGGTAGTTCTTTAAACCAGGGCTCCGAAGACTTTGAAACCTGAAACCCTAAACCCTGAACCCTGAAACCCTGAAGCCCTGAAGCTCTAAATCCTAGAGGCTAAAACACTACTGGGCACATAGCAAGCTACCGCGTCAAGGTTCCAAGACTAAGGGTTCGGGCTTAGGGCTTTAAGGTTAGGGTTTGGGGTTTAGGTGTGAAGGTTAGGGTTTGGTGGTTCTTTAACGGAAACTACAGGTGAGGAATTTAGGGTATATAGGTCTTCTATAAGGCTTCTATAAGATATATAGACCTTCTATAAGGCTCCTATAACGGTATTACCCACCTGAAAATGTCCTAGAATTCCTTTGGCCCTCGAAAGAAAACAGATTGCCAACCCTGGAACTGTCGCCAATCTCTTTGTCACAGACATTTCGTGCACATCGTGCCCTCTCATCACATCAGCGGGCAGCATCCGGTGCAGAAGCTGTGATTGCAGGTTAAGACTTGTAATGCCTTTACAGTTTGCTGGGGTATCTGTTCGAGGGTCAACACAACAGCCCCAGCTGCAAAGCCAGAAAGAGCTGTTACCCATAGGCCCCTAAGTAGTTCCTTTTTGGGATTACCTTATAGGATTCTAAATATAAACCATAAAAAGGAACTACTTAGGGGCCTATGGGTATAAGGTTCTGAATAATCAGCAAGAGTATCCCCTTGCAGTCTTCGTGCAGTCATAGTAGACCATCCCGGCAACCTGTTCCAATCCCCTAAACCCTAGACCCTAAACCCCTAAAGCCCTAGACCCTAAACCCTAAACCCGATCGGTAGTGGGCTTCAGGGTTGGAGGACTGGGGTTCTGCGCATCTATGGCACCAATCGTAGGGTTTTGTGACTAAGTCTCCCAGAAACCCTAAACCCGAAACCCTAAAACATGAGCCCCATGTGCTGTTTGGAGTGGCGTGATATGAAGAGCTCATGGCTTCAGTCGGTTCAGATGTTGGATTAGTGCTCCAGGCTTCGAGACTCAGAAGCACTTCTAAATGGGGATGCGCGTATTTGGAGGATCACGTGCCTTAGTAAGTAAGGTTATAAGTACTATCATTCGGATCACAAAACGTGACTAGTAAGAGTGGTTACAAGTGCCTTCATTGGGGTCATAAGTGTTGCAAGTATAGTTTACCTTATTTGCAACCCTAGCTACTAAGTCCCATGATCCTTTAAGCAGGTAGCCACCCATTATTTCTGGGCCAAAGGCATATAAGAGGGAATTGAACTCGCAGCACACAAATTTGCATCGAGAGCTGCTTGAAACTACCATAGCCTTTCTTTGTGGTTATTCTTATGAACCCCAGTATAGAATTTATTGAGACCCTAGAGAGACGTAGGTAACGGTAGGTTAAGGTACTCTCTAGGCCACTCTAGCATACTTTCACCCTAGCTTTGCATGGTATGTTGAGCCTTAAGCCCTAAACGCTAAACCCTGTAAACCGAACCAAAACCCCTTATGAATCCCTAAGCCCTAAACCCTGAACCCTAAACCCTAAATCCTGGACAATCATGTGCCTACTTTTTGCCTTCTAGTGTAGTCGCGGGTGTGGTTCCAGGCTTTTAGTCTTTTAAGTCGTATCTGGGCCCCAGAGCTAAGGTTTGGGCTTTGGGGCTTGGGGTTTAGGGATACCCATTTGGGTTTGCGCCTTAGGGTTTTGCAGTTTAGGGTTTAGGGTTACCCATTAGGGTTTGGGCTTTAGGGCTTCAGGGTTTAGGGCTTGGGGTTACCCATTATAGGGTTTAGGGTTTAGGGCTTTAGGGTGGTTTGTTTGAGGCCGCTCTGTCTCCGACCAGGGCTTTCTGTCCGGATGTGGAGGTGCCGTGAACGAGCTTCTACACAGCTCCCACACCCAACCTCCAGCTTGTGTTTTCATGACAAAGACCTATGTCTTAGGGATTTATGGTTTTCCCTAAACCTTAAACCTAAACCCCTCAACCCTAGGCTTTAGGGCGTTTAGCAAGCAGGAGGATTTCGGGGTTTTTGAGGTTGGGATCCAGGGTTTTTTATGGGCCCCATACCTGGAATCCCAACAAGCCTCCCAAGCCATTGAAGGATCATGGGACTTAGTAAGTAAGGTTCTAAGTACCTTGGTTTCGTGGGGTTGTAAGTAGGTGTAAGTATAGCAACCTTACCTACACCCCCCAATCAGCAAGCCCTATGATCCTTTCAGTAAACCCTGCCCATTGGGGTTGGATTTCGGGTTTGGGGCTTAGGGTGTGATCACTGTGACAGATCCCCCAAATCGTTGTCCCAAATCCCCACTCTTGTTTAAACGCCAAACTCGGCATGCCTGCGCGCTACGATGTGGGTTCAGGGCTTTGGGGTTCTCGGCATCGGAATAAAGATCTTAAGCTCTCTTAGGGTTCTTCTTAGAGAGGGTTCTTCTTCAATGGTTGCCCCATAATTCCGTATCTTCCATAAAATGCCCGAAACATGCCAAAACATACGGTTTCATTCCCGAACATTCCAGAAAATTCCAAAACATTCGACTCCAAC
>CAJNJA010014216.1:0-10676 GCA_905231915.1 Symbiodinium necroappetens | reverse complement strand
CATACATACATACATACATATGCGATTAGGGATATGAAGTATGTCGGATACCATCACTACTTGATCTGTATCAGCACATCCCAATTATCAAGCACACACTCACCGACAAACCTACAATGAATCTACGTACACTTCCCCAAAGCCTGACATATTTCCTAACTTGCATACAAAACCTTCACAAACCCTGTCCAGTCGTCACTTATTCTTCAACCGATCCCAAACCATACAGTCCTTCCGAACCCTAAACCCTAAACCCCTACTTTTTTGTACTAGGTGGGCGCTTCTTGCCCGTTTTGGCGAAGGTAGGGTGAGAATAAGTAGGACCGGATTTTGGAAGTAAGTTATAGCAAAGTTATAAATAAAAAACCCTACAAATTGTTAATACATCGGAACCTCTAACCCCCCTGTAGCCTTAAGGCAGTTTAGGCTTGTATCGTAGCAACCTAGGACCTCCCGGCCTGCCGACACCACGCTTTGTGTGAAGCGCATGTCCACCTGCACATGATGTAGGGGTCTGGCACCACGAAGTTCAGCGGACCAGCTCCCTCATCCCCAAAATCACCCGCAAGAACCCAGGAATTCCCAATCAGGTCATTACATCAGCTACTTTGATTTCTTTGCTGCTGACTCGATGGTCTGCAAGGCGCACATTGCAGAGCTACAGGCCAATGCCTACTACAGAAACAGGCATGAAAGTAACTTTAGCACATCATTGCAGTCGAAAAGGAATCGCGAATCACAATACTCCGGTAGAAGGAACTGGGCCCCCGATTCGAGCCAAACGTGGATCGTAGTAGCCCTGCAAGTATCTGAGTACTTTGATAAAGCTGAACCATACCTGTTTGACATGCGTCGACCAAACAGAACGCTTGTTAGAAGCCTGCGTTTACATGACGGCCAGTAGCTACAGCGGAGGTTTCTACACCTGTATGACCTAGAACGGCAGTTGTGGCCATTCAAATAAGTACCCACGAATCTTCTAGCAAGCACCAAGAAACCTTCCCCGAACTTCCCCCCCAACAACAAAAAACGGTCCCCAATGCACAACCTTTAACAAATACCCTAATCACCAATCTCTAAACCCTAGCCCCCAAAACTTAAACTCCAATATACATCCCAGACTCCTTACTTTGAGCTCCTTCGGCCAAGTTAAGAGTCTACGGACCTTGCTGATAATGCCCAAAACCCCACTATAGACCTACAAGACCCGACTGAAAACCCATCAAGCCATGCACACCCCCTTTACAAACCCTGTAAAAAAAAGCCGAAGCCCCATAATAATGCACCTTGTTAAAAAAATAACGCACCTTATGTAAAAAATAAAACACACACACAAAAGCATGAGGCAACCCTAGGACTTAGGGGCTGCGTACCCTAGCCAAAAAAGGTTAACCTGGTTGAACTATAGTAGGATTGTAAGGTTTAGGGTGTAGGGCTAAAGCCGCAAAAGGTTAAAGGTTATCTACTCAGTCCCTAAGATGAAACAAACCGCTGACACCTCGTTGATCAGTTCCAGCCGCAGCTGTGGCTGGGTCCCATTGGCCTCCTGTGCTGCATCTCTGAAGAATTTCGGAGATTCACTGTTGAAAACTTTCAAGAGGGTTCAAAGATACTACCATTTTGGAATTAGGCCCCTAAAGACCATGCTGATCATGGTTTCGGGGGGGCCTAATTCCATAATAGTAGTGCATATGGACCCTCTTGGCTTGGGTTTAGAGTTTGCGGCGTGTGTAGGGACCGGTGTTTCGGGCTTAGGGTTGGGGCTGTAGGGCTTGGGGTTCACGGTCTGCGGCTTGGGTGTTGGGATGCAGGCTTTGGGAGTGTAGTGCTTTCGGGGTTTAGGGGTTGGGGGCTTGCGGGATGGGGTCGTTCCCGTGCCGTGTCCCTTGAGGGTCCTAGTATCTGCTAAGTTAGGCTTCAGGGTTTGGGGCTTAGGGTTTAGAGTTTATAAGGGGTTTAGGGTTTATAAGGGGTTCAAGGTTTAGGGTTTGGGGTTACTACTTACTCGTATGCTCCGACACATTACCAACCTCGAGCTTTACTAGCCTCGAATCGCCCAACTGGCCTCTGAGCTTTTGCAAAGCCTGACTAGCTACTAAAACAGGAATGCAAGACCCACCACTAGTGGTAAAGCAAACTACTGGTGTGGAGTTTAGCGTATATAGGGCTTCCATAAGGCTTCTATAAGTTATATAGGCCTTCTATAAGGCTCCTATAACGGTAACTACCCACCTGAAATTGTCCAAAATACTGGTGCGTCCCTAAACCCTGAGCCTTCACCCTCGAGGTTGCACCTCAAAAGGGCTTGCATGTCTCACGAAAGCTGAGGGTCTGAGGGTTTAGGATTCTTTCAGGGAATTTCTTTGGGCTTATCTTGCAAGGGAGCCATATGAGCCCCGACAATTTACAAGGGTCGTTACTTGGGGGAACCATCGAAGGAACCATTATCAGGTACAAGAATCAGACAAGTAGAGCTTGGCGCATAGGCCCCTGACCCTAGACCCTAAACCCTGCCCTAAGTAAGGGACTCCCGAAGGGAGTCTTGTGGGATGCTCTCCCAATTTCCTGAAACGCGGGTTCAGGGATTCGGGGTTTTGGGTTGAGTGCTGTGTGCTGCCTTATATATGTATTCTACAGCTCCTGCTTACAAAATCCGAAAACGGCCTAAACCCACCCGAAACCCAATAATAAAACCCCACTGCCGTGTACAATCCTAGAGACTTCCTGGACCCTAAATAACCTACCTGCTGGAGGACTTAGATGAGGAACTCATATCAAGAAGTTCTATCAAAGGTAGGTCCAGGTGCTTCAGCCACCCGAAGAAGCCCATCCTGCATGGTATGCTCGAAGACGATGCTGCGGGCTGACCACTTGCCACCCAGCGCATTGAGCTTTGCGAACAACTCCGGGAAGATCCTGACTTAGCGATTTACCCGGGCCCTATAAAAACCTACCATCTTTAGGGTTCGTTATTGTGATTTCCTTATGTAAGTCCTCAAAAGCGTAGGTTATTTGGGGTCTAGGCCCGGGAGTTTAGGGTTAAGGGTTCAGAGCTTTTGGGGTTTATACGGCCTTCGAGAGCTGAGGGTTTAGGGTTTAGCGCTGTTAAGGCTTATAGATGGGAGTTAGGTTTAGGGGGACCCTTGGGGATAGAGAGCCTCTCAATAAGGTCAAACACCCGGAATCCGAAGCCGGACTGTACCCCAAAAACCCAATTCAGAGTTTTAAGGCCCGATTATTTCTCTACACTATACCCAGAGGCCCCTAAGTCGTTCCTTTCTGGGATTACCTTATAGGATTCTAAATATAAACCATAAAAAGGAACTACTTCGGGGCCCATGAGTATGTATTACCCTTCGTTAAACCCGCCTTTTTTCGCTTTACTGCACAGGGTCTGGAGCTGGTGCTCCAGCACGTTCCGCAGGCAAGCCAGAGCAGTGCAAACGTCGCCCTTTAAGGGGTCTCCCTAATACTACCTGGGAATAAGCCCGTAGATCGCAAATTGCAGCCGCGCTTCTGGACACGTCGGGACACGTCCTGGGTCGACTCAAATCTTCCAAGGTAGGTCGCATACAGAGAGGGAGAGAGAGAGAGAGAGAGAAATATATATATATATGTATATATAAAGAGAGATATACACATGCATACACACATATACATATATTGTTTGCAGGTCCCATGTTTTGAAGACGGTTCACCATGCTATAGGTCCTTGTAAGGTCCATGTGCTCACATAGTACATACCTTGGGCTTAAAGTAGTCCCTATATGGGTACTGGAGGGCCCATGTATATACTAACTTGGGCACATGGACCCTTAGGGTATGCCAGGTTCAGATGTTGGGGCGGGTTCCTTTCAAGATTCCATTGAACAAGTCTGACCCTTAGGGATACATGGGGAAGGTTAGGACTTTAGGCTGTTGGGATGAAAGCTCACTTAAGGGTTTGAAGTCAGGCTTCGGGAAGGTTAAACCGCTACGTGCTTTGAAGGGCTGAGTCTCCTTTAGTTGATGGAGGTGTTGCTGGATGTAAGTGCAGCTAGCAGGGTCTAGGATTCCGGGTCTAGGGGGCAAGATCCAGATGAAGGCTCATGTGGCAGTTAAGGGTTTTAGGGTTTAGGGTTTAGGGTGTGGAGTCACGAAAATGCTATCCAGAAGTAAAGCAACTAGTGCTGTAATCGGCTGTAGTCTTCGTCCATTTTCCTTTCGGGGATCCATGAGCCTCAAGTAGGCCATCGGATTTTCGCCCAAAACCCTCACGAGTTCTCGGCTTAGGCTTCAGCAGGGGCCGTAAATCCTAAACCTGAAGCCCTAAGCCCTAAGCCCTAAACCCTAAACCCTGATCCCTAAGCCATGAAAAGACTACAGCTTGAATCATGTATCCTTGGTTGACTTTGCAGATCACATGTCGTAAACTTTTACACCGTTTATTATAGAGCATGTCTACATCCTTGAAAGAGCCTTGATAGAACCTCTACAGACTTTAAAAACACGATCAGCTCCGGGTTAGAGGAGGCGCATAGTGTTCGGGCCCAGTGATGCTTGAGATTGAAGGCATCATCGCACGAAGATTTCGCCTTTGGGGACTTTAAGGCTTCACCCCTGGCTTCCATAGGCTGGTGCATCTAATCCTGCAGACATGTCATTACAAGATGCAAACCCACATCGCCTCAGCGCAAGAGTCTTCCCCCATCCAAGACGGACGCCAGAACAAGTGGCAACTGCAATACCTAAAGTACGAGTAGCTACAGACATCGCCAGTGACATCTGATCACTGAAGAGAAATACGAGACCTTGTCGAGACTGTCCAACCCCAACGCCTGAAATCCCATAGCGCTAAACCCTAACACAGCTGAAACCCCAAACCCCAAGCCCTAAAACAATACAAAAAACCTTCACCTTAAACCCCAAAGCATCTTCAAGTCCTAATTTACTCTTAATCATGCTGCTAAGACTGCTACGACCCCAAACCCTACAACATCCTAAAAACTCTCAACTCAAAAGCTAATAGCCAAGAAGCGCTCGCTGCATCGCCGTCTTGTGTCAGGAGACCAATCTCTACGAGGAGCTCGGCACCTGTGCCCTAAACACTTAGAGTTTAGGGCTTAGGGTTTGGGGTTTAGGGTTTGGGTTTAGAGTTTAGGGTTTAGAGTTTAGGGTTTAGGGTTTAGGGCTTAGGGGCTTAGGGTTCAGGACCCCCAGAAGCCCTACTGCCTAAGTCTAAGCCCTGGCAAGTTGCCTTCTGATTATACTTATAACCCTAGCTACTACGTGCCATAATTTCTCCAAACTTTACACCCGGAGACATCCCTTGTAGAAACCCCGCCCGTTAAGGAACGAGCCTGTGAGTACCCATGGGCCCCTAAGTAGTTCCTTTTTGTGGTTTATAATTAGAATCCCATAAGGCAATCCCAAAGGGGGACTTCCTACTTACGGGGCTATGGGCAGAGGGCCGGAACCAAGGTCCCACTTTTTCAACACCCAATGAGTCTCAGGGTTTAGGGTTTGGGGTTTAGGGGTTTAGGGTTCAGGGTTTGGGATTTAGGCAGTTTGGGGTTTAGGGTTAGGGCTTCGTAGGGATAGTGCAGAACCGATCGCACACTTTGCTTCAAAAGCATTCACTAAAGACCCTAGCCCCAACAACAGCTCTGGGCTTATATAGGGTTTACGGTTTAGGGCATGCCATAAGGACGTGACTGAGAAGATTGATTCCCCAAGCCCAGTAACAAATCTTGAAACCGACAAGCGGCTCAGCAAAGAAGTCGGAATGTAGTACACCGCCATGTGTTTCAAGCACATGTTCACAGAACTGATCCTGGCAGTGCAGGGCGGTGTGCTTCAGGGCATTTGGACATTGCTGGCCCAACAACACAGTAATTAACATAAGGGTGCTAATGGTAGTAATAATAATGACGATAATGATAATAATAATAACCACAATAACAATAATAATATATAATGTTTCGGGGAAACTACAGCACAACTCTCTCAGTGTAGAGAGTATATACATTGTTCCGACAGAAGATTGAACCCTAAACGCCCGCAACCCGGTTAACACACTACGGCACTCTAAGTTAAAACTTCAACAGGTATGTACAGCCTACTCAATAAGGTCGATGTACTCCAAAAGTATATACTTTGGCCCACATATGTAGGTGCTTTAGGGCCCAAGTACATGCTACATGGGGACATGGACCCCTAACGTCCTAACCCAAAATCTCAAAACAACTGTGAACAACACGTCTACCGTAGACATGCAGAGTTGAAGCAGGACGTCCTCGCACCGGCCAGCTGCTGTTGCTGAATAATTGCCTTTGGAACGATGGCTGCGAATTGGTTAGTATTTTGGGGACTGTTCGGTTTAAGGTGTTGGTGGTCTTGCGTTTAGAGTCCGGGGTTTTAGGCTAGTTCAAGTTGATTTAGGGTCTGCGATGACAGATTTAGGATTTTGGTAGTCTTGGGTTTAAGGCTTAGGACCCGGCAGAGTATGGCACAAAATGATGCAAACGAGCAGACAAAGAAAGCAACTTCGGGGCACCGGATCAACATGCTCTCTCACGGGCTGGGCCTGAGCTGGCCGAAATCCTAAACCCTATACCGAAACACCAAAAACCCTAAACCCTAAACCCCTAAACCCTAAACCCCTAAACCCCTAAACCCTAAACCCCTAAACCCTAAACCCCTAAACCCTCAACCCTAAACCCCAAGCTCGAAAATGAATCTGTCGTCTCATTCTTCGGTCACTGAAGGCCACGAGGCTGAACTTGGGATAGCAATGTATCTCCAACCCGAAAGACCCGAAACGCTAAAAAAACCCGGTTTAGGGTTTAAGGTATAGGGTTTAGGGTCTAGGGTTTGGGGTTTAGGGTTTTAGGGTTTTGGATTTAGGGCTTCCTAAAAACCCCGGAAACCCCAAACGGCGTCGTTCGTCCGGAAATCATACCCTAAACCACGAACTCGGAGCACAACGCTCCAAACCCAAAGCACCTTAAGCCTGAGAGCCAAAAAATACCTGAAAGAAACACACAGGCCCCACTGAAAGGAACCCTGAAGGCCACCATAAAAGCCTCTTAACCCTAAACCCTAAAACCCTAAACCCTAAAGCCCGAAACCCTAAAACCCGAAACCCTAAAACCCGAAACCCTAATTACAACCCGAGAACCCGAAACCCTCACTGTCCCTGTGGGGAAGTGAAATTGACACCTCCACGGCGGCGCTGCGCGGGGCTGTTGGGGCCAAGGAGGGGTGGCTGGCAGAGCCTTGGACAACGCAGAGGCTTGGAGTTTCCCTTAAGGGTTTACGGTTTAGGGTTTAGGACCCTATAAAACCTACCTTTTAAGGGCTCCTTATCATGATTTCTTTTTATAAGTCCTTAAAAAAGGTAGGTTCCGGTAGGGTTTAGGGTGTAGGGTGTAGGGAAGGGCTCTAGTACCCAAGCCTGAATACCTGGCCCGAATATTCTCGAAGATCTTCCCTTATTGAGCTTCTCAAGTATATTTACACTAAACCCTCAACCCTAAAACAGTATGACAAGCCACCAAACCGTCGTCTAACTCAATAAAACCGTCACCAAAACCCGATAAAGCTCTTGCAGAAACCTAAACCCCCTCAACCCAGTTGGGTAAAGGCCTGCTGCCACCAGTCCCGATTGGTGAGTTCCCTGGCTCATAACTCAATAAAGGGTCATTGTCGCTCGGCCGGTGAAGCTTTCAGTGCCATTCGCTTGTAACCACTCTACATATTAAGCCTCACTTTCATTATGTTCTTACGTCACACCCAATCCCCAAAACTCTTAACCCAATCGGCATGACAGTGCTCCATTCACAATGCCGTTTCTTGAAATTCTGTAGTATTGCAGTTTTGAATAACAGTTCTAACAGCACATTATAGCATAGTTGTGGCAGAGATCGTGTCGAGCAGGAGAGACAGCGACAGTCTTCTCTTTGTTTCGCTAGCATTACATAAGAACCTGGGGACCCTTTAAGCAACGTAGTTCAAGCTACCAAACTGAAAGGATCTCAATTCCCTCCTGTAGATCCCTATTCTGGACCCCCGTGCTCATCCGTTTCCTCGGGCTACTTGCATGCACGTACCAAAAAGGTATCGGGCACTGAATCCTCAAGCAAAGCCCTGGACCTTCAATCCTGACCCCTAAAGCCAAAACCCACTTACACACGTAAGCATGATTCCTGCAAGCCACGCTGCGAAGAAATAACTGTGAACATAGTACGTAGGTAATGACAGCTTGGTCGTAGGGCATACTTATAAAGGATCATGGGACCTAGTAACTAAGGTTGTAAACAAGGTAACTAAACTTATAGCTGTTTATATCCCCATTATCAGGAATTATAACCTTACTTACTAAGTCCCATGACCCTCCAAGCAAGCGACAATGAGCAGGCCATTGGATCCCCAAACCGTACACGCGAACAGATAGCAAGCAGGCCACTGGATCCCCGCAACGCCCAACATTCTCTGATTGAGGGTTCAGGGTTTAGGGCTATGATGCTTTCGGGAAAGGTGTTGGCCGTGGCAAGGTTCTCGCATTCGCAATTTTTGCTGATACTCTACTTACTAAGCCCCATCCATGACCCTCTATACCCAATATTATGCACTCCTTATCATTATCAGCCCTACAAAACCTAAGCCGCAGAACAGCTTGGCGCGTGGCATTCTCTTTTGAAGCACTGGCGCTGGGCGCTGGAATTCCAGCTGGACACCTCGCGATCACACTTCACAACCGTGAAAAAAACGGGAGCCCGGCCGGCGTTTCTGAAAGCTCTGTGTGGCGGTTTCAGGCTTGGAGTTTAGTGATCTGCAACATACTGTCTCGGTCCGGGATTGCCTCATGTCCTCCAAGGTCCAGTCTTTCCACCTTTATCACGGCTCACATCTTTCTTAGCCGACCCTGATTCTTCTTAATTTGGCAGATGACGGTGTAATTCCTGAATTCCTGTTGTACACATCATTCGGAGGCGTGTACTCCTTCTTGGACTTAGGGTAATAGGGGTCGCACTTCGTTGTCCGGTTGCCATGGACATAGTACTCGTCTTAGACGACAGGAGGGCCTCCTTAACACAAGGTCCTCCATGCATGTACTTAGGACCCTTCAAAATACAGTTAAGGGGTGTTTCGAAATTCAAGCGTATACAGTAGGGCCTCGTAATTGAGCTTTTATGGTGGGGTTGGGGGCTTCGGATTGGGGGTTAGGACTTGGGATTCACAGCGTGCAATCTGGCACAGGTCAGCATGCCTGTTTGTGATGATTTGTCTGCGACCTCGACCCCGAACCGAACCCACGTAACAGCCCTAAGGCATTCAATCACACCGCGAGCTCAACACCCCAAGCCCAAGCCTAAACCTCTGAATCCTGAACCAAGGCTTACGTCAACCCTAAACCCTAAAACCCTAAAACCCTAAACCCGAAACCCTAAACCCTCAACCCCTAAACCCCTAAACAGTAAACTAGAAGAACCCTCAGCCCCCAACTTTCCCTAAGGCTCCAGGTACCGAATCTAGTTCTAAAATGTATGCACAGGCCTTAAACTTTAAAGTACCTAGATAGGAACCGAATTAAGGCCTAATTAATAGTGTGCGATACATATATATATATATATGACACAAAAAAGGGTACAGGCACATACAGCCTAGGGTCTGTAGATGCCGAAGCATCCTCCTTCAACAAGCAGCGGAGCCCTGCACCCACGAGAGGGAAGCCGGAGCCCGCTAAACATTACCTCGGGATCCAAAAACCTACCTGTTTTAGGGGTCATACCTTAAAAGGTCATAACCTACTATTCTGTAGGGTTTGGGGATACCGGTAAGCCCCAAATGCACCCAAAGTCCCTTGATTGGTGAAACCGCTAGAAAACCTGATAAAGTTGTGCCATATTATTCACGACATCATTTTAATGTATCTTAAATCTTGAAAATTAGCATTGCCATTGGCACGCTGGGACGTAGCAGCGCATTCTGTAGTCACCTCGTGGGCGTGCGCTTTTTTAATTCCTCGAAATAAGCTCTAAATTACTCAACCCTGAATACCAAGCCCCACTAAACCGAAAACCCTCTCCCCCTCCTTCCGTCATCAAGGGCCCTATGGGACCCTTCAGTGAACCCCTTCAACGGCCTGAACGATGTCGCCGACGTACAGGCCATGCACGTTGCAATACTCGAAGGGCCTCCGGTTTGGAGTTGGGGATTACCTTTATTGTTGTTGTCATTGGCATTTTCAGTACCCTGAATATGCTCATTGTTCGTGCTGCTGCTATTAGCGTTAGAGTCATTGTTCTTATTATTGTTGTTATTGTTTTTAAATAGTTCTTACTAATATAAGACTTATCATGATTACTGATTCTGTTTTGGTAAAAATCGTGTTATCATTACTGTCATTGCTATTGCTCACATTATTAGTAGAGTATCACTACTTTACTTTTGTTGTCGTAATATTGGTACCGTTACTGTTGATAATGTTACTATGGATATTCAAAGCAACCTTGTTATTGGCGCTATTCGTGACCTTGTTCTTCGTATTCGTCTTCTCATTACCATATGGGTTGGGGTTGCGGAGTTTTGAATTCAGGGCTGAGGGTCCAGGGTTTGCAGTCGAGGGTTAGAGTTTCGAGATGTCTTGAGTTTCGGGCTGAGGCTCGGAGTTTAGAGGGTTCAGGGTTTAGGGT
>CAJNJA010014215.1:0-12303 GCA_905231915.1 Symbiodinium necroappetens | reverse complement strand
TGGCAGTATGTATGGGACCCCTTGGATAGCCAACACCCCAACAAACTCTACTAAACCCTAGACCCCAACCCTAAACCCTAAACTCTACTAAACCCTAAACCCTAAACCCTGAACTTTAAACCGTGCTTCGGGTGTAGGGTTGGGGGTGTAGGGTTGATGCTCAAGGTTTAGGGTATATCCGGACATCAAACAAACCTACTTTCCTGAGGGCTTATACAAGGAAAACCAAGGAAATCATCGGAGGGAGCTGTTAGGGTTCAGCGCTTAGGGCTTTAGGGGTTTAGGGTTTTAGGGTTTATAAGGGGCTGTCGATCTGTCTATCTATCTGTCTGTCTTTCTGTCTGCCTTTCTTTCTGTCTGCCTTTCTATCTGTCTGTCTTTCCATCTGTCTGTCTTTCCATCTGTCTGTCTGTCTATCTATCGACAGATGTCATAATAGGGAACCCTGAAAGGTGGGTTTTCGGCTACAGGTACTGCTTAAGCTAGCAGGTATGCAGGAGGTTATACCGCGTTGAGCTGAGATGTCAGACGGTCTGACACCCTACTTGGAGGGTCGGGGGACTTAGTAAGCAGGTAATAAGTAGAGTTATAAGTACCCTAAACGGTACACTAATTGGGGTTATGAAACCTATAAGTCTATAAAATAATTTTGGGGTTATGATACTTATAAGTCCATAAAATAACCACTTACTAAGTCCCCCGACCCTCCAAGTATTCCCAAAACCCTAAACCCTATATCCATCGATAGATACACTGAGAGGATGACGGGAGCAAGCTATCGCACTGCAGCCAAGATCCACGTCGTAGGAATCCCTGAAGAATGGCTGATGTTGTTAACCCAGAGGGTCCACATACACTGCCATGATGGATTTAGGGTTTAGGCTCTAGGGCTTAGCACTTATATCGGGATGCACTTCAGGCACGAAAGTATGCACATCTAAACCCTGAGCCCTAAACCCTCTTTAATGCGCGGACCAGACATACTTCCTGCAGGGTACTTAGCTCAACGGCCCTGGCTGTAATTGGAGGAAGGATACATTATTGTATTCAGGAGTTGTTGGGTTGCAGGGGGTTGAACCCGACGGAACAGGTGCTTAAGGGCTCGGAAGACTTAGCAAGTAGGGTTACAATTGGGGTAGTTATAAGTGCCCTAAACCCTAAACCCTAAACCCTATACGTAGGGTTGCAGTAGCCGAATGATAATCTTACTTACTAAGCTCCATAAGCCTTGAAGTAGCATTTAGGTTGAACCCGAAGCAGGGTTCCCGGATACCCAGAAAGCCCAAATACCCCTTAATATGCCTTAAATTATAAGGGGCTTAATAATAATATGATTTATAAATTATAAAGGGCTGAATATTATGATTTAAAGTATATTGCTTAATTAAGGGGTTTTGGGCTCTCTGGATAGCATAGGGACACTACAAAAGAAGAGGCTACTACAAGGGTAGTGTCTAATGTAAGATTTCGGAGCGGGATGCTCCCACGCGCATGCACTCTAAACCCTAAACCCCTAAACCTTAAACCGACCTGGGAATACTCACACTGAAGCTGCGTGCGGTCTTTAGGGCTTAGGGAAACATTCTTTCAGCGGATCTTAGAATGTTTTCCTGTTCTCGGGTACTGTCCTTCAGGATTGAGACCGAGAACACAAAAACCAACCTAAGATAACTAGGAAATGGTAAAGGAGGTCGAGGCGACGGTGAGAGTGTTCTCGCTGGCTAGCTTCTCCGACAAGAAAACTACCGTGGTTTACCTCATCTTGATGTAATTTCCCTTGCCTGCCTTACGGCAACACCGCCAAGCCTCATGGCTTCCTCAAGTAGTGGAAGCTACAGGAGTAGGTCGTAATCAGCAAAACAAACATGAAGAACCGGAAGAGTAGGAAAAGTAGGCATAGTTGATACGATAGGACAGTAGAATCTTGATGACGGAAATACAACCATGAAGAGTAGGACACGAAAGACGAACACAGACAATAGCGATAGAAGCATGCAAGTGTCCTAAGCAAGGGACACGACCAGCATGGCGCATCGCATTGGCGAGGGCCAAGCGGATAAGGACATAGGGTTGTTAGGGTAGGTGTATTGCTACAACCCTTGCTATCACTACCATTACTCTATCATTGGCCCTAAACCCTAAACCCTAGTCTGTTGTTTGTATTGCTGCAGACCAAGACAGCAGACCAAGACTGTTGGTTTACGATGTCGTTGGCTGGGGCTACAGGCTTTGAGATGTTCGTCTGATCCCGTTGATTCCCAGATCGTTGAAATGAACCCTATAGGGTTTGCTTTATGGCTGAACGTTTAGGGTTTATAGGGCTTAAGGTTTATGGTTTGCGTGTTTAGGATTTGCAGAGTTGGGATGAATCTTGGCTTCAGGAGGCTGGATTGTTGTCGCTACAGCGCGAGAAGGAGATTCGAAGTGACCGGCTGTTTCGGCGCAGGCTTCACTGTTCCGGGGCGTTCCGTTTTGGGTGTCAGGTTCCGGGTCGGATTTATTACTACGAGGGCCCCTAGCTGAAGGCAGAAGCTGCCATTCCCCTGTTCGAGCCGCAAGTCATGCAGGCATGCCTGCTTGCGAAACTAAATAGGCTCCTACCTACGCAACATCGAAAACCCCAAACCCTAAACCCCTAAACTCTAAACAGTACTGAAAAACCCAGGGCCATGTCTTTACCCTAGCCCCCCGAGGACTCAAAAACAAACCAACCCTGGAGCCCCATCTCTAAACTCCCTAAACCCTGAATCCTAAACCCCGCATCCTAAACCCGGCCCTAATCCCTAAACTCTAAACCCGGAACCCTAAACCCTGAACCCTGATCCCTAATCCCTAAACCCTCAACCTGCCCAAGCCCAGAAAAGCTCCATGCCCGAACCCTCACAGGCTCGGGAGCGTGAGCTTTTTCTAGGCTTATTCAGCTCTACATAAAGGGTTTATGGTTTAGGGTAAAAGGGTTTAGGGTAAAGGCTGACAAACCTAGGTGCCAAACACCTGCCCTCATCTACAGTTAGGGTCTAGGGGTCTGGGGTCTCTAGACTTTAAACCCTAAACCCTAATTTAGACCCCTGATTTGGGGTCCCTAAACTTTAAACCCTAAACCCTAAACGCTCAAGCCTAGACCCCTAACCCTAAGTCCCGCAGGGACAAGGCAGGAGAGTGGCTGGCCTTTTCCATCCCGCCATGTGCAGCAGAAGTTCGTCACACATAGTGTTTGGGGAGGATTTATTTAGGGTTTGAGGTTTAGGGTTTACGGCTTAAGATTTCCAAGAGTACTTGAAAGCTCGTGAGATGTAGAAGGTAAGGTTCTTACAAGTGAATTATAACCAGGAAAACCCTATTTGGTTACTTACTAAGCCCCTTCAGCCGTCAACCCTAAACCCTCAAGCCTAAACCCAAAACCCTCAACCCTAACCCTAAGTCCCCTAAAGCTAAAACCCCGGCTCATTGCTATGATAAGTATAAGCTGCACCTCCAAAACCCCTCTCTGATTGGTAAGCCCCTTAGGGTTTAGGGTTTAGGGTTAAGGGTTTAGGGTTAAGGGTTTAGGGTTAAGGGTTTAGGGTTAAGGGTTTAGGGTTCAGATGTTAAGGTTTCGGTAGAATGAGGGTCCTAATGGTCTATATCAGGGCTCTTTATTCTGGGATGGAAGTGATTGGGCTTAGGGTTTAGGGTCACATCTTCGAAATGTGCATGCGATTTTTCAAAATTCACGCCGAGCTACCATCGAGGAAACCTTTGCATGTCCCCGCTAGACTTAGGACCCTAGAAGCAGAAAGAGTTCCTACGGTGAATTCAAGGCTGCTTAAGGTTTACCGCTGTGCCATTTTGGCGGGTTTAAGGCCTTGGTTGAGGGTGTAGGGGCAACTCAACTTCACAACATCATAAGCTCCGGCAAAGTTGGCTTCACACCATGGTAGTGTTACTATTCAGGTTTGGAGTTTGAGCTCCTCAGGGTTTACTCTAGCAGTCCTTCCCCAAAATGCCAGCATTGTTCCCCTGAGTCCCTATTTAAGATCTAAGCCAAAACCCAAAGACTGCTTTCTAAACCCTAAACCCCTAAACCCCTACACCCTAAACCCCTAAACCCCAAACCCTAAACCCCAAACCCTAAAAGACAGCTTTAGACGTTTCATCATCTACGGGCTCAGGATCGAACCCCGGCGATACGGCTTGTTTTTAGGCAACCTTAGCAGGAAGACCCTGCGATGCCTGTCACGGGAGCCATTATGAACAACTCCCAAAACACTAATATGTAACCTTAAGGGCCAAACAAACAAGAAATCTTGAAAAAAAGACAACACAAATAAGCCCTAAAACCTCAACACCATGACAAAACAAACGAAGCCGAAAATCCCTATAGAAGCAAGCTACGTAAACCCCTAAAAGTAGGCAAAATAATTGCCCAAAACCTATAACAGGCTACTACTCTACATACTTTGGGGGTCCACGTAGATCCCGATCTTCGATGGGCTCGGCCTCCTCCGACTCAAACATCGACGCCTTCGCCCGCTGAGCCCCACAAGGCCCAGACTTATGGGCGCACCGCCCACGCGTCGGGGAAACCCCGTGGGAGACCCTCAACCCCCGAATTTCTTTAAAGGTTTAGGGATTAGGGTTTAGGGCTTATGGGGCCTAGGGTTTAGGGTTTAGGGTTTAGGATTTAGGGCTTAGGGCTTTAGGGCTAAGGGTTTAGGGCTTTAGGGTTTAGGATTTAGGGTTTAGGGCTGTTTGAGACAGTTCACCAGTCCGAAAGTTTCGACTTTCAGTTCTATAGGAATCCCCTCAAAGCCTCTGAAAAATATTCCTAACTAGGATCCTCTTACTCCCAATAAGAATCTAAAATAGAGGCCATAGAATCTAGGTTGCCCCCTCAATGCCCTTGAAAAATGTTCTTGAATAGGATCCTCTTACTCCCAATAAGGGGTAATCTAAAATGTCACAAAGGACTGCCTAGGGATGATACTCTCCCAAGAAGGGTAGAGAGTTGCTACTTCACCTACTGAGGATGGGCTCTCGGAGATGTTAGAGGGTTCAGGATTTAGGGCTTAAGGTTTAGGGTTTCATGGTGTGGGGGTCAAGATTTAGGGTGTGGGGGTTTCAGGTTTCAGGGTTTGGGGTTTAAGGTTTAGGGTTTAAGGTTCAAGGTGTAGGGTTTGGGTTTAGGGATCTACGGTTTTTGTGTACGGTGTAATGGGGTTTCCGCGCGTCTGCTGGGTCTCTCCCAGACGAAACGGAAGGGGACGGGAGCACTGGGCACGAGGTTCAAGATTTCCAAGGGCGGTTTAGGGTGTAGGGTTTACAGTAGGGCTTAGGGTTTAGGGATTTGACGTTCAGGGTTTGCGGTGTGAGCAGGTTCCGCTATCTCATGAAGATGCTTGGGTACTCCATCTTGAGCCTAGGGACTCTATGGGAGTAGATGTCCCGGAGACTTCAAGAGATAGGCTTTAGGGTCCAGGGGCTGCATCTAGAGCGAGATTCCTCTGGTACCCAGAGACTCCAAAACCCCTTAATTACGAAATATATCTTAAATTATAATAGGAACCCTAACAAGATTTAAGGTATATTCCTTAATTAAGGGGTTTTGGACTCTCTGGGTATATTGAAATTGCAGGCTACTGTAGGGCGTTCTGGGTAGATCCACATAGGCATAGACCCAGAGAGCCCAATACCCCTTAATTAAGGAATATACCTTAAATCATAATATGAAGCCCCTTCTAATTTAAGCTATATTCCTTCATTAAGGGGTATTGGGCTCTCTAGGGATGCGGCTCCAGTCGTACACTCATGTAGCATTGCACTCAATAACCATGCACTGGGTCCTCCCGAGACGCCCCCCTCATGTCTAAGCTACCTGTGCACTGTTTGCAACACGGCATGGATATGGAGGTTTCCGAAATCAGGATGGCTGTGGAGAATTCACAAGGTTCACAGCTTGAATTGGTTGTTGCAGTGGGCCTCGTTGCTGTTGCTGTCGGATGTGGTAATTGGCGGCGGTGGTGGCGTTGCTGCTGCCTTTGACGACGTTGCTCCTGTTTCCCCTGTTTGTTTTGTCGTGGTGATTAGCTTTTCTCCATGCATCTGTAGATGAGGGAAGCAATAATGATCATAATACCTACAGCAAAAGCTGTTGGAAGTACGAACCCTGCCGCTGGTAATGACGACTGTGGCGACTGCGACTGAAACTACGAAGACGACGTCGTCGACGACGACAACGACGATGACTACGACTACTGCTACAGCTACAGCTGCAGCTACAGCTCCTGCTCCTGCGCCTGCTACTAATAATGCTGCTACTACTGCTACTGCTGCTACTACCGCGGCTGCTGCTACTGCTGCTACTACCGCGGCTGCTGCTACTGCTGCTACTGCTGCTCCTGCCGCTGTTACAGCTGCTACTGCTGCTGCTGCGACAGCCACAGGGACTGCGACTGCCACTGCGACGACTGCTTCTCCTAGTGCACGGTGTTGCTATCTCTGGCGCTACCCTAAATCCTAAACCCTACATTCCTGGCTTCTGGGATCCTGAGTTTCGGAATCCCGCATATCGGACATGGACCTCACACGGGGCCTACAGAAAACTACATAAGGAGATTTCGGTCTTCTGAGACCAGCTCCGAATGTGATATATAGATCCCACATCCCGAAAACCAGAAACTGCAATCTAAGGGTCGAGGGTTTTTTGGGGCGCTATACTAGGGGCGAAGGGTTAGGGTTTAGGGTTCAGAGTTTAGGGTTCCTGCAAACCCGACAGTCTTGAAGTCATCAAAACCCTGCGGAGTTCTCTTCCGCCTAAAGCTGTGTGAAACATCACCTCATGTTGGTTCTGGCCAAGTGCTCCTCCCGAGGTCGATTCGCGGAGTTGTAAACGGTTCAGGCTATCAGGATCAAGGTTGGCGATAGGGTTCCTTTCAGGGTTCCCTCCATTCCTCTCTAGAGGGTTCGTTATAGTAAGAACATATAAGAATACCGGGGGCTTGGGGTTTAGACTTGTGGTTGTTGTGTTTACAGGGTTTAGACTTCTCGGCTTAAAACTTTACAGCGTCAAAAAGGGTCCCCGGAGGATCCGGACACGGTCAGCAGGGTATAGCCCGGAAGCTCTGATGGGCTCTTACTCTTGTCGGGTGACATGGGGGTTGGGAGCCCTAATTTAGTACCCTAAATAGTAGCCTCCTTTTTGTAAGGACCCAAAAATAAGGTACCCTAATTTTTCGGAAACTCCCACATGAAGGTAAAGGGTTGAGGGTGTAGGGTTTAAGGGAGTTGAGGGCTCCGGGATTCTAAAGTCAAAAGCAACTACCGGTGGGGAGTTTGGGGTATATAGGGCTTCTATAAGGCTCCTATAACGGTAACTACCGACCTGAAAAAGTCCTGATAAAGGTTATGTCAGGATTGCTGTCGGGTCTGATTCCAAGGTTTTCATGCGGCAGTCGGGAGGGCCTTTTTTAGGGCTACTCAGAGCTGCCATCGGCGTTTTCAGACAAGAAGGGTAGGCATCACCACAACGAACCAATTAAGCCTCGACCGCCCAGCCTACACCGCTAGGGCCGCCGGTTCAGTTACACAAGGTTCCGGCCTGAAGGAATACGAATGCCTTTTTCAGGGTTCCTTATAATGACTACGGTGCGCTGTGCCCCAAAAGCCTCTTCTTGGCCTTAAGCCTCGTATATAATTACCCCATTCCCAAGAATTGCAGTGATACCGGTACTTAAACTAGCAACTAAGATTTCCCTCGTTTTGCTAATCGTTGGTCCGCTGTGGTAACAGTCTGAAGAGTGCAGATCACAGTTGTAATGCGATTTTGTGTAGATATTGGTTGTTGTGCTAGGAGAAATACCCTAAACCCTAAACCCTAAACGTTGACCCTAAGCCACCTCTGAACTCCAAACCCCGTAAGCCATTCTCACAGTTTCGCGAGAAACAAAGCAGCCTTCGACGCTTTGCCAGATGAAACAAGAAGAAACAGCAAGACCTGCCCAGCGAGATTCATAGATGTTAGGAAGTTATAATGATTAGGATACAGCTTTGGGTTAAATTTTCTTGTATAATTCTGATAGGAACCTACATTGGCAGTGATTTAAGGCCCTGTAGTAGATGTTGAGGTGTGGGTGCTGCAGGATTTCGGGGATCAGGGGTTGAGCTGCAGGTTTTATTGCTGGTGGTACGGAGTTCATAGCATCTAAACAGTACTCAATCCTGAGCCATGAACAAGGAAACCTTGAGAAGCAACACCAGACCGCAACAATAATACTATTTTCTTGTGACATTTCACTGTACAGCGGCAAACAGAACCAAAACAAAAGTGCCAGGCCTTTGTAAAAAAAACAAGCCTAGTGACCAACACCTCTTGTGTCGAGGCCGATCTGTTCTTCCTGACATATTACCCTCTTTTTTCATAAATTTTCACTGTCAGGGCTTGTTGCTATGGGCGCGAACCCCGATGTTCAACATGCCGAAATTGAACCCCCCCAAACCCTAAACCCTAATCCCTAAACTTAAACTCAAACCCTAAGCCCACAGTTGAACCCGCAAGTACGGCCAAGACTGCAACCGCCAGAATGCTGAGTTTCAACCTTGCCTTGCCTCCAACCTCCGAATGGTTTAGGGTTTCGGGGTCTAGGGTATGGAGTTTAGGGTTTCGGGGTCTAGGGTTTCGGGTTTAGGGCTTACAACCTAAGCTGGGTGCTTGTTGCGGAATTTATATTTACGTTGCCATAAAAGCAATCTGAAGTACATAGCAGGTTGTCCTGAGAACGGTAACTTAATCGACAATACTTTAACAAGAACCCAATAAATTCTGGACCCTCGCACCAAAACTCGCCTAGACCGCTTCTGACAGAACTTAACATGAAGTACCACAACACTCGTGGTTTAGTTAAAGGAAACTACAGGTGGGGAGTTTAGGGTATATAGGGCTTCTATAAGGCTTCTATAAGGTATGTAGACATTCTGTGAGGCTCCTATAACGGAAACTACCCACCTGAAAATGTCCTAGATTAAACCCTAAACCCTAAACCCCCTAAACCCCCTAAACCCTAAACCCCCTAAACCCTAAACCCTAAACCCTAAACCCCCAACAATCGTGGTTTAGGGTTTACGGTTTCGGGGTTTGGGCTTCGGGACATGTGACCTGTGACTGTGGCCTCCCGTGGACTTCGTCTTAGTCGTCGTCGGGGAGGTACTGTAGCCTCGGTAGGCCCGTCTATCCCAAAAAATTCTAAACTCTAAACTCTATAAACCCTAACCCTAAACCATCCTAAACCTAAACCCTAAACCATCCTAACCCTAAACCCTAAACCATCCTAAACTCTAAACCCTAAACCATCCTTAACCCTAAACCCTAAACCCCAAACCATCCAAAAACCCTAAACCCTTACATAAACCTCGCCCAAACTCAGATTAAGGCAGGCTCGGGATTTGACATGGAAGCCCAGACCCTAACACCCTGTCGTCTAGGCTTTGGGGTTAAGGTTTAGGCAACATGGAACACCCAGCAGGGTTTAGGGTGTAGGGGTTTCGGGCCGTATCGGTTTGGGGCCGCGGCTTGGGGTGAGCTTCGCTCATCTGGAATTGGGGACGGCGTAACCCCCCGAAGAGCTCCATTCCGAGAGGCAGGGGGCTCGTCTGTGGGCTCCGTCCCTGAACCCTCAACCCTGAACTCTAAAGCAACCCTAAAGCCCAAACCCGAAACTCGAAATTCTGTAGACTCCGTGTGGCTTCAGTGGGCGGATCGGGTTTAGGGGCCCACCCAAGCCCAAGGTTCAGGGCCTCTTGGGGTTCAGGGCTTTGCACTGAGCAACCCTCAGAAACACTCTCAATGAAACTGGCCTAGGGTTGAGGGTTTAGGAGTTCGGGTTTCGGGTGTATGCGAATTAGAGTTTAAAGGTTTAGGGTCTAGGGGAAGGAATCCTAATAATTTGGGGTTATAGGGCCAGGGTTTCTTAATCAAGTTCCTACATTACCATTCTGGAATTAGGTCCCAGAACCATCCTCATTATGGCTTCGGGGACCTTATTACACAATCGTAGCATATATTGAGGAACCATAGAACCTGCGCCCATCTCGCGGCGATATGGTGAAGCCTATGGCCTGGAAGCTTCCTTCACCCCAAACCCTAAACCTTACAGAATCTGTTGAAAGGAGGGTAACGCTAGCGTTCGGTTTAAGGTTTAGGGTTTAGGCTGTAGGGTTTCATCCGCCGGAAGTTCGATAAGTGCGAACTCCTGTGGAGCGAGCGAGCCCAGGGCTTTGTTGTGATAAGGAATCCAGAAGCTTGATCGTTCCGAACCTGCTGATCAGCATATCCTCATCCTTCGCCACACGCAGTTAAAGGGCTTACTGGAGAGTTCTTGATAGAGTTTAGGGTTTCGGGCTTAGGGTCCACAACACGCTCAAGCACGGAAGATGCTGTAGATTATAAGGGGCTTATTCAATGCAAGCCGTAAACTCCACGCCCCTTAACTGAGGGGTATTGGGCTCCCCCTTATTAAGCATTGCCCCACCATGGCTCTCCGTGGTTGCTTGCAGCATGCACTTCCCGAGGTCAGGTGCTGGAACCATGGGGCACTGGGTGAGCACGGATCGGATAGAAGGAGATTTTCGAGAACTGGATGCTTCGTCATGGCACCCCCTTATCTAAAGGAAACTACAGGTGGGGAGTTTCGGGTATATAGGGCTTCTATAAGGCTTCTATAAGGTATATAGACCTTCTAGAAGGCGCCTATAACGGTAAATACCCACCTGAAAATGTCCTAGACTTATTGTCCCTGCAGAACTACAGTACAAGACTTACAAGACACCCGAAGATCCTATTCTAAGTGTTCGAAATGGTAAGTTCTCGAATATAAGGTCCCTTTTGAGGTCCCCAAAATAAGACGGCACCCTTATAAACAGGATCCTGAAAGGGACTTTAATCTATAGAACTACCCAACTACGAAGGCATTAGTAAGGGTCATTATATACCGCGAGTCAGAAAGTTCACAGCCCATCTAAAGAACCATGAAAGGTGCCAGCTACCCGGGTTTACGGTTGTTTGGGGTTTGGGGTTTACGGTTTAGGGGTTTAGGGTTTAGGGTTTAGGGGTTTAGGGTTTAGGGGGAAGAACATCCGAGTGGCTTCTTTTCGTCCTCCTCTTCGTCGACTTGCGCCCACTGCAAGCACAGGGTGCATGAATCCATGAAGCAGACACTTGTCTGAGGAGCTTCTGTGTCTTGGAATTCCGACAAGTACTAGGCCTTAGGGGCCGAGTACCTTAGCCCGAAAAAGGTTAACCTTTTGAATTATAATAGGTTTATATAAGCCCCAGGTTAAAGGTTACCTACTCAGCCCCTAAGAGGCTGAACGCCGCTTCAGGGTTTAGGCTTTAGGGGGTTGCACCTTGGGTCGATGGCTAGGCTGTACACGTAGCCGAAACGTTTAGGGTTTAGGGATTCAGGGTTTAGGGCTTAGGGTTCAGGGTTTAGGGGTTTAGGGGTTCGGGGCATTCAGGTGCCATGTCAAATCACACGGATTCTCGAAACCTGCAGGCCCGCCGCCTTTGCGACTGACGAGCGTTTCAACACTGGACCTGAGCCAACCTCCCTGAACCTAAGCCCTAAGCACTAAGCCCTAAAACCTAAGCCCTAAACCCTAAACCCTGAACCCTGAACCCTAAACCCTAATTGAACCCTTAACTCCTAAACTCTGAGACAACTCTCATCCTTTGACCTTCATTTTGGGCGGCAGATCGACGACTACCTTTGATTTGCTAGGTTTCTGCCGTCATTGTATCGGCGCGATAACTCTTGTCGATGAGTCCGTAACACTGTACTACCATAGTAAACCCCAAAACGTTGGAAACCCTAAACCCTAAACCGGATTACGGACAAATAGTGCTGGGATTCCCTCTAATTACATCACTTCTTTAGGGCTGAGGCTATTGGGTTTCCAACTCTTGGGCTTCTACTGTAAGCTCCTTGTTTTAAACTCTCCTAAGCCCTTAACCCAACTTCAGAACTCTAAAGCCACAACCCTCCAGGAAGACCGAAAAACTCCAAAAATCCAAGCTTAAAACCATCTTTTTCCTGCTGCCTTCTTCTTCTTGCCCGCGGGCTTCAGTGGCTTGTTCTCTTTCTCCTCCTCCAGCTCCTGGAAGTGAGGGTCTCATGAGGCCCTTGGTTAAAGGAAACTACAGGTAAGGAGTTTAGGGTTTAGGGTTTAGGGTATTTAGGGTATTTAGGGTTTAGGGGTTTAGGGTTTAGGGTATTTAGGGTATTTAGGGTTTAGAGGCTTAGGGTTTAGGGTTTAGGAAACTACAGGTGGGGA
>CAJNJA010014213.1:0-12303 GCA_905231915.1 Symbiodinium necroappetens | reverse complement strand
GCACAGCACTGCTGTCACCACCATACTTCGCATGACCCCAGGTCACGACGGAGCCGTCGCCCAGAATGGCAGCAAAAGCGTGGTTAGTGGATTGGATCTGCTGCACGTTCTTCAACTGATCCTGCACAGCGCTGCTGTCACCACCATAATCACCATGACCCCAGGTCACGACGGAGCCGTCGACCAGAATGGCAGCAAAAGCGGTTCCAGTGGCTTGGATCTGCTGCACGTTCTTCAGTTGATCCTGCACAGCACTGCTGTCACCACCATAGTTGGCATGACCCCAGGTCGCGACGGAGCCGTCGCCCAGAATGGCAGCAAAAGCGAGGTCAGTGGATTGGATCTGCTGCACGTTCTTCAGCTGATCCTGGACAGCACTGCTGTCACCACCATAATCACCATCACCCCAGGTCACGACGGAGCCGTCGCCCAGAATGGCAGCAAAAGCGCGGTTAGTGGATTGGATCTGCTTCACGTTCTTCAATTGATCCTGCACAACGCTGCTGTCACCACCATCGTCAGCATCACCCCAGGTCACGACGGATCCGTCGCGCAGAATAGCAGCAAAAGCGGTTCCAGTGGCTTGGATCAGCTGCACGTTCTTCAACTGATCCTGCACAGCACTGCTGTCACCACCATCGTCAGCATCACCCCAGGTCACGACGGATCCGTCGCGCAGAATAGCAGCAAAAGCGGTTCCAGTGGCTTGGATCTGCTGCACGTTCTTCAACTGATCCTGGACAGCACTGTTGTCACCACCATCATCACCATCACCCCAGGTCGCGACGGATCCGTCCCCCAGAATAGCAGCAAAAGCGGTTCTAGTGGCTTGGATCAGCTGCACGTTCTTCCTGTCACCACCATACTTCGCATGACCCCAGGTCACGACGGAGCCGTCGCCCAGAATGGCAGCAAAAGCGCTGTCATTGGCTTGGATCTGCTGCACACTCTTTAGCTGAGCCTGCACAGCACTGCTGTCACCACCATAGTTCGCATGACCCCAGGTCACGACGGAGCCGTCGCCCAGAATGGCAGCAAAAGCGCGGTTAGAGGATTGGATCTGCTTCACGTTCTTCAATTGATCCTGCACAGCGCTATTGTCACCACCAAAGTTAGCATCACCCCATGTCACGACAGATCCGTCGCCAAGAACGGCCGCAAAGGCGAATCTGGAGGACTGAAGCTGACAGCTGTTTACATGCAAGGTTAATCTGTCACCATTCTGCACTCTGGCCTCCTGGAGTGGTGCAGATGCATCTAGAACCACTCCAGACGAGTCCACAAGCCTCCCTCTGCCGACTCCAAGCGCAATCTGCGCCAGATGTCTCAAGGTTCCTACCCGTTCGCCCTGGTCGGCTTGCACTGTAGCTGTCTTGCCACTCAGCAGCCCAACCTCCACTGTAATCGACATGTCAATGTACAGTTCGCATTCACGGGTTGTTGTTTTTTCCTATTGCTTCTCTTTCCTGCTGCTGCTCGCGCATGGTCGCGGCAATACGCTTTGGATTGCAAAGGTTTCAGGGTTTGCCGCCGACGCAAAACCCTAAACTTCCCTAAACCCTAGACCTCTGTGATAGGCCGTAGTAACACTAAATCTGCAAACCCTTGAGGCCACACCGGCAAGGCACGAGCAACCGGGCATGAGGGACCCCAATATAACCTAGATTGGGGTTTAGGGTTTAGGGGTTTAGGGTTTAGGGCTTAGGGTTTAGGGTTGAGAGTAGTAGGTTCTTAAACCCTAAACCCTAAACACAAACAAGGGACCCTTATTTCACGTAGCTCCCACACCGACAACAGGTACACACAAGCCACGAGCCACAAACCTGAGACTGTCGGCCTCTTTTCCAGTTTTGGCTTTCCGTGTCCCGAAAGAGTTGGCAGAAAGTCAACGAAAACCAGAAGCCAGGCGAACCATGGCAATCTATTAGGGGTTTAGGGTTTAGGGTTGTTTTTGATTTGGGTCTGCACCTATCTTCTGGAACGAAGTGGATTTTTTAAAACGAATACATTGGTAAAGGCTCCTGCTACAAACAATCCGTCTCGCTAGACTCTACATATTGGGGGTCGTTCAATTCTGAAACTCCAAATCATCTTTTCATCTGTAGTCAGTGTGTCTCAGACGCTAGTTCATACCCTAAAACCCTAAACCCCAAACCCAAAACCCGACCCTGTTCTGAACCTGGAGCGAACCCCCAAAGCAAAACAGCCCAAAGCCGCTGGAGCCCAATACCCGGCCAACAGCCCTTAATCATGGAGTTCAGGGTTTAGGGGTTTCGGGTTGTAGGGGTCTAGGGGTCTAGGGTTTCGGGTTTTATAGGGTTTCGAGAGCTTGTCTTAGAAATCTGATTTTCAGTCTTCTCTGACATAAGATATGTTCCTTAATTCAGGGTATTTGGGCCCTAAATCCTAAACCCAAAACCCTAAACCGGACGCTGCACCATTCCCTGCGAGGTGGCTTGATGGGGGCGTTGTTCTGAGCCTTCCTTACTGCTGTGTGGAAGTGCCGCCCTGGAGAAACCGACGACACAGGAACTTCATATCAAAGTAGTACGAAAGGTTCCCAGAAGGGGTGTGCATGAGTCTATTTCCGGCATATACCCCAGCACATGACTTCGCAACGGGACTAAAACGGGACAGTATTTCTTATCATTTCAACCGCTCGTCAGACCAATCCGCTTGCAAGGAAAACCCAAGGCCCCGAGACACGAAAAGCTGTAGGGTCAGATCCGGTTTCTGTTTCATTCCTGGCTCGTACCTTCAATCCTTTAGGTTCCATGCTCCTGGAATAAAGGATGGAATACCTGTGAAGACCGTCCCCTTATACTCGCCATGGAAGGTGCTAGAATGTATATCAAAGTCCTTTTTAAGCTATTCAGGCCCTTTTTCGGGGTGCTTGAAAAAAGAAAAGTTCGGATGTACCCTAAACCCTGAACCCCAGAGCCCAGCGCCTTCTTCTCTTCGCTCCAGAAACTCCGGCGAGGGCTGGCAGCAATACGCGCCTCTGTGGACTGTACGTTGGCCCCTAAGCCCATATCCTCAGAACCCATGGGTAGCTCTCTAAATTAGGGTCCCTTTTTGGGTCCCAAATATAGCACAGCACCCTGATAAAGAAAAGGACCCTAAATGGGACCCTACTTAAGAGAACTACTCACATCCAAGACAAAACATCTGGTAGGTAGTCCAAGGAGAATTGGCGAAAGGTGCGAGAAGGTCGTACGTGACACTTTCCAGACGACCGGATGCAAGCATGATCCTTGGACAGGGTCTGCCTATTCATGATACCCCATACTCTCATGGCATCTCTTGTAGAACCCTTATGGTGCCAATATGTACCACAAAAGACATTGGACAACCCTCATAGAATTCCTAACCAGCCCTCAAGGATCAAGAGGAGGGGCTCGTTACATGGAGATTTACGAGACGACGAGCGGGGGAAAATTCGGATCAGCTTCCGTGAAGTGGCCTGTAATGATTCTAAAAGGGGTGCAATGCTACAAAAAAGGGTTCTGAAGGGTTCTAGGTTACTTCAACGTTTCGGGTTTGGGTTTCAAGGGCCCATATCCCGAAGGGTCCTACAGGTAGGTACTGCTATGGGGGATACTTTCCCAAATCATAATAACAATTCCTAGTATAGAAACCCTACATTCTACTATATAGGTACTTTGGACCCTTTGGGTATACCCGTTTAACACATACTTAAGCCTCAGAGGGATTCCCCACTTGAGGGCCAAAGTCCAGTAGGTCAAATCTAGGGGACTGAAAAATTCGATACGGTTTGGGGGGGTTTAGGGTTTAGGGTTTTAGTTATGGAGCAGTTATAAAGCGAGTACAAGGGGATACTATCACGAAAACGTGTAGAAAACTACGTACTCCGACCCCTATCATCTGACATGGACGCATGAGCCCGTATACGTTAAACCTTGAATCGCCTAAATCCTTCTCACACTCAATTGCGGAAACCGTAGAGAGCCTTTTAAGGAGCTGTCATCTTACAATAGGTATAGACTTAAGCTACCGTACTTGCAGGTTTCGTAGCCAGTCTGGGACACGTTTGCTGTAGGGTGTGGGTTCAAGGGTTAGGGTTATGAGGTTCAGGGGGTTCAGGTTACGTAGGGTTTATCAGGCCCTGACGCAACCTCAATCCTGAGAGACGCAGCCTCAATCATCAACTTCGAAACCAAAGCCCGAAAAGAATTGAACCTCATGATTTTGGGCAGCAAGCACCGCGCACCGGGTGTCCAAGAGGAGGCTTCGGACCATCGCACAGAAACTTACCATAGGTGATGGGTTGCATCGTACCGGGTTTTCAGATGCACATGCAGATCCGGTTCCCCGCTGTTGCGTGTGCCAGGCTGCACATACCAACCTACAGGTTCTCCAGCTGATCCTGCACGGCGCTACTGTCACCGCCGTATTCAGCATCACCCCAGGTCACGATGGATCCATCACGAAGAATGGCAGCAAAGGAGCAATCGGACGCCTGGATGTGAAGCACATGTTTCAGTCGTTCCTGCACCGCACTACTGTCAGCACCATGCTCAGCATCACCCCAGGTCACGACAGATCCATCCGCAAGAATGGCAGCAAAAGCACCTTCTCTAGTGGCTTGGATCTGCTGCACATGCTTCAGCTGGTCCTGCACAGCACTACTGTCACCACCATTGCGAACATCACCCCAGGTCACAACGGATCCATCTCTTAGAATTGCAGCAAAGGCATAGCCTGTGGCTTGGATCTGTTGCACATTCTTCAGCTGGTCCTGCACAGCACTGCTCTCGCCACCGTGCTCAGCATGACCCCAGGTCACCACGGATCCATCTTCAAGGATGGCAGCAAAGGCACCATAATGGGAGGCCTGGACCTGGTGCACATTTTTCAGCTGTTCTTGCACAGCATTACTGCAGCCCCCAGAGAAAGCATGTCCCCAAGTCACGACGGATCCATCACAAATAATTGCAGCAAAAGCACGATAGGAGGCCTGGATTTGCCTCACATGTTTAAGCTGTTCCTTCACCGCGCTGCTTTCACCACCAAAGTCTTCATCCCCCCAGGTCACAACAGATTCATCGCCAAGGATGGCAGCAAAAGCATTGTTGGAGGCTTGAATCTGCTGCACATCCTTGAGCTCATCCTGCACGGCCTGACTGTCGCCACCGGCACGAGCATCTCCCCAGGTCACGACAGATCCATCGCCAAGAATAGCAGCAAATGCGGCATCGGAGGCCTGTATTCGCCGCACATTTTTCAGGCGGCCCTGCACAGAACCACTGTCACCACCGTAGGCAGCATCGCCCCAGGTTACGACAGATCCATCTCCGAGAATGGCAGCAAAAGCGCAGCACGAGGCTTGAATCTCCTGCACATTCTCCAGCCGATCTTGTACGGTGCTACAGTCACCACCGTGCGCATGCTCACCCCAGGTTACGACGGATCCACCAGCAAGAATGGCAGCAAAGGCAAATACGGTGGCTTGGATGTGCTGCACATTCTTGAGTCGATCCTGCACAGAGCTGCTGTCACCACCAGAGGTAGGGCTACCCCAAGTCACGACGGAAGCGTCACCCAGAGTGGCAGCAAAAGCCAGCTCATTTCCACATGCCTGAATGGGGCTTAAATGCAGGCTTAGTGCATCACCGTTCTGCAACCGGGTATCCTTGATCTGCGAACATGTATCCAGCAGAATTCCGGATGAGTCGAATAGCCGCCCTCTTCCCACTCCGAGGGCGGTCTGTGCCCGACGTCTGAGTGCTTCGACCTGTTCATCCAAGCCGGCTGTGATTGCAGCTGTTGTACCACTCAGGAGCACAACTTCAATCGTGATCGACATGTTACGCAATGGAAATGGAAAGCAACGACATCCGCCGAAACAATTGAACTCTGAGGAAGCATGCGACAATATGGCACGGCCCTCACGTCACCGTGTAGGAACCGTCTGAAAACCATGCTAATTTTCATAAAGAGTCCCTACACCCTAAAATTTTCCTAAAGAGTCCCTAAACCCCTAAAACCAACCCACCTAAACAGGCCCCGGGCCCGACCCGCACCCAAACAAAACCTGCCTTACAGTCTCATAGAAGGAAAACCCCCCATTGGCTTTCACAACTTTATAACATAGGATCCCTGAAGAGGTTTAGCGTTTAGGGTTTGGGGTAGGTAAGGGTACTACTGGGGAGCGTAATGATAACAAGGAATCGGAAAAAAAACGCAAAATGACACTTCACCGACAAACGGAACACTTTCGTGGGTCCTGCTGGTCAGAGCGATACACGAAACGAAGCTAAAAGCGAGCCGTTCTCATCAAGCGACAGAGGTAGACTTCTGTAGGCCAGATAAGTTTAGCGGTTAGGGTTTTGAGAAACCCTACACTCAAATTTAGGGAGACCCTGTGAAGTAAGTTGCAGTGCATCCTCTGAGCCTTCAGTATGGAGAAGCTCTGCTTGGCCAGTTCGGGGTGTAGGGCTTGTAGGGTTCAAGGTTTAGGATTTGGGGACCCTGAAGAACCCACCTGGTTGACCCTTTTTGGTGTTGCTTCTTGTGTCTTAGTTGCATGGATCCTTAACAACGAGGTGTTTCAGGGTTAAGGTATGCGTCATGCATAGTTTTCTGGAGCCCAGTGACGAAGCCCCAAACAGTTGACAACCAACAGCCCGTAGCTCGCAGCGGTGCAGAAACATCCAAACGATGTCCGCCATTAACGAACCATCCCTCACTAGCAACGTGAACATGAAGATTAGTGGTTCAAACCAGCAGGAAGGGGTATAAGGTGAATACAACAGTGAATAAACTAGCCATTACCTGAGAAATTCATCCTTTCCTCCATCCTTTCCCCAAGGGGTAAGTGCACGTGATCGCCAAGCCCACATGAAGCCCCAAAGAAACCAGCCGAGTGAACTTTGAACCCGACATTCCAAGAAATAACGAAGCAATATTTAGAAAAGGGTTTTCAGGTTTTAGGGCTTCGGCTTAAGGGACATATCGGATAGAGCGGATATGTAGCCGTAAACCCCCCGAACCCTATAGGCCTTATAGGGGTTAGGGCACCCTTAACCCCTAAGTGCTGAGACGGCCCCGGGGCTCCGCGCGAGCATTGCTCTTTTCTCATCTTGGAAAGCTGCACCTTGCTCCTGGAATAGAGCATTTATAGGGTTTAGGGTTTAGCCCTAAACCCTATAAACCCTACACCCAAAAACACTGCGAATACCCATCAGTGAGGACCTTAGGGTTCAGAGATTCGAGCCTTGGCTGCAGAGCGTCAATGAGTCAACGCCCTGGAACCTAACAGGCATAATGAACACCTTCTGAAATCCGACAGATATCATTTGTCCAGCCTTTTGGGGGGTTTGATGGCTCGAAGGCTCGATACGGTAAGTCTGATCTGACCCTGCTCACGAGGTGTGAGAGCGAAAGCTCCACGACTTAAAACAAAAAGAAACCAACACCACCCAACAAACAAAGGACATGTCCTACATGTGCCCCCCCTCCCCCGCCCTAAAGCTGCATATCACCGTTCAACTGCAAAGTCGATGTTGTACCTACCCTAAACGGCAATTGACCCTAAACCCTCAAAGCTCTTCAGCCTGAAACCCCTAAAAGCACTCTAAATCCTAAACGTCCCTAAAGCCTTAAACCATATAACCTGAAAGCCCTGAAGGTGCCCGCAGACCTTGAGCTGCTTCCCCAGCTTCTTGGCCACCTTCCCATAAGCAACAACATGAGCCAGAGGATTTGCTGGTAAGATGTGTTTACAAGATTAGGGCTTCGGAACCAAGCTTAACGTCTAGAGTTTTTAGGCTTTTGAGTTTTTTTCCAATGTTTTGTCGTTTTCATGGAGCCTGTTACTGAAAAATGTCCTTGGTGGTTACCAGATAAGCAAAGACTATGCGCAAGAAGCCTCGTGAAGAATACGCATCACTGAATCACAGTCATAAAGTCTCGTACATCTTCCAAGATACAACGTTCGGAGGAGACTGGGAGGGCACGTGTTCCTACGTTCTATGTACTTGCCCTGGGGCTCCAAATAGCCCCAAGTAGGTCCTATTTATAGACTTTAGGCCCCAAAGTAGGTACCATTTGCATACTTGGAGCCCTTGGGTTGGGACTGTAAAAATAGAGTTGGAAGTACTCTGGGGTCCAAGTGTAGTTGTGCTACATGTTGTCCGCGGACGCCTGAGGTTCAACTGCTGCCAACCTCATCCCCCTTTGCTGCGGCGAGGCGTGCGGCATCCTCCTCGTAGACATCGGATATCAAACCCGGGACATCCCTAATTTTTAAACCCTAAACGCCGCAATAATGCTACTGGGAGCAGGGTTGTCTCCAGTTTCATCTGCGAGCTGCTTTCTGTATGGGTTCCCGACATGAACTCGTGCTTTGACGTTCTAGGGACCCCAGATAACTGCACTTACTGGCAGGTCGATTAAGGGTTTTGGTTCAGGAATCTCTTGAGTTGAAGGTTTAGACATCAAGACCTGCGTTTAGTTTGGGACAGAAGTGGTTCGAGGCCCAGGGGAATTCCACACAGCATCTTAATCAAAAGCGCATGGTGCAGAAGAAAGTCTCCGAACCTTAGCTCCGCACACTAAGCCCTAAACCCCAAACCCTGAACCCCGAGCCAGGATAGCAAGCGGAGTCTGTCCTTGGACCAGACCTTGGACACAGGCACCGGAGAGTCTGATGCTTCATTCGGCGTCAGTGGTACAAGTGCATACTAAACCGTGAGAACCCTGAATCAGAACCCTTTAAAAGCTTTTGCCCTCAACCCTAAAGTCTATGCCCTAAGCGCTACACCCAGAACCCTTGTTGAACCCAGACCCTGCCGATCAGCTAGAAAGCAGCACTGCAGCACTGCATTGCTTCAAACCCTTCAGTGAACGAAGTCTCGCTGAAGTGCCTCCCAGTTGCCCGCCCCATCGGCGGTATTTCAAACCCCGAGTCCGCTATTTTCGGACCCCTAGGACCCCTGAAACCTTCAACCCTACGTACAGCCCTAGACACAAAGCAAGCTTCAATCCGCACCAAACCACAAGGACCACAACGAAGAGGGTTCCGAGGTGAGTTGAAACCCTGAAACCTACGAAACCCGCCGGTTCAGGGTTCCTAGACCCCTAAACCCTAAACCCTAAAAAATAAACCCTAAACCCTAAACCGTTAGACCCTTGCCCAAGGTAGGTCTTCCCAAGTCAGCGTAGCGCTGAAGAAAGCTCCCTGGCACTGAGGTTCCGGCATTCAAGCAGGGCCGCTGTCGAACTCTTTCAGTCATGGCCTCAGATCAGACCCTAAGCCCCAAAGCCTAAGACCCTAAGACCCTAAGCCCTAAACCCTAGGACCCTAAACCGTAAGCCCTAAACCCTAAAACCCTAAACCCCAAAAGCCCTAAAACTCTTAATTAAAACTAAAACCCTAAAACCCTAAAGCCCTAAAACCATAAAAATCCTAAAACCCTAAAGAGGGTTGAGCCTTTAAAAGGCCATCAGGTCTACGGTCGTTTCAGTGGGAGCTGAGGCTGCTCCAGGAACTCGACTCGGCTTTCCGAGTCACTGGTTTCAGGGTTTAGGGTTTAGGGGCCACCCGGTCCTCTCCAGGTGGCAAGTTTCCGGCTAATGTAAGGGGCCTTGATAGTTAGGAAAGGGATTTGGGGTATATTATACTGTAAATTCTTTTTTAAAAGGAACCCTCAAAACTAGCCCGCTATATAAAGCCGAACCGTGTCATGAGCGGCCTTCTTGGTACGTGCCATGGCTTTATCATGGAAGGATCTGATCGGACCGATGCCATGAGGTGCTGGTGAGCCCTGTCGGGGACAATTGTGCTCTCCAAGACGGCATTCGTGCCTCCAGTCGCGAGGGGATTGAACCTGAAGAAGTACGACTTGGGGATCTGGAAGTCGGAGGACTGCAAGTGTCGACTGGCCTGCTGCTTGTACTTGCCGTAGTCTACTAGACGGAAGTGCCAGCGAGGGCAACGCGGGTCGGAAAGCGCAAGCAACATTGGCGAGTCAAGCACGGCTTGCTGCAAATTGACAATGTCAACGTGACTTCGTGGTGTTTCGGAAACATGGCTCTTTCCCGCCGCCTACCTCCCCATTACTTGGACACTCTTGAAGCTCGGATGTAGGGCGTATACGGTTTAAGGGTGTCAAAAAGAAGCCTGCATGATCAAGAATATAATTCTCGAGGTTCCTCATTGCAGCTACACTATAACCGTCCCCACAACAGCTCTGTTCTCATTATGTTCGGCCCCCGCAAACGCAGACAGTCTAAGACGCGACTGTAGGGGAAGCAGAAGACCGAAGATTGGGTGGACACTTGGAGGCTTTTGGGACTTAGTCAGTTAACTTATAGGCAAGTACCTCAACTGGGGTTGTAAGTAGTTATAAGTATGGCTACCTTGTTGTTCTAACAGCACTTGACTTATTAAGTCTCATGAAGCAAGACCCTGTAACCCAGAGCTTTCATCCCGAGCTATGGACAGCCAAGCCTTTCGGGCCTTAGGGCTTAGGGTTTTGAGGTTAAGCTTAGGGTTTAAATACTTTTTTTTTGGGGGGGGAGGGGGGAAGGGGGTGGGGGTGGGGGTTAGGGGATATAGGGCTGACTTCTAGGTTAGGGCATTTGGTGTTAAAGCTTGTGGCCCCAAACCTTACCCGCAACCAACTTACTTTGAACCCTAAATGCAGGTGTCCGATAAGATGGGCTATAACCACCATCCTCTTCTTTAGGGGCTATGCTAGGCCCCACCGATATCCTGAAACTCCCACATGCCAGAGGACCGGCACAACCCCAAAGTCAAAGTGCCAAAACCCGATCGGCTGGGCATGGCCGTTTGATGCGTGTAGGGTTTAGTATAGAGGCTTGCGTATCAGAACTTGGCTTCTGCAAGGGTGCTTTAAAGTAAAGCTGAGTTTTGATAACTAGAAAAAAGGCTGTTGTTATAGTCAGCATCAACTCTTGAGCCTCTACACAAGAAGCTTGAACATGCCCAACAGAATTAGCACATCCAAACCACCCACCAGGCCTACATGGACCTGAAAGAACCCTCATAAACCCCCCTCTTGCAAAGCCTTGAAGCCGTAGAATCTCCAAAATGCCCTTGCAGAAGCCTTCTACAACCCTCCAGCAACCCTCGATATCCTGCAACACTAGATCATCTTAAACCCTAAACATTCCCTAAACCATAAAACCCTCAAACCCTGAACCGTGCACAGTACCGTTGGAGTTAGAAGCCCTAGGCCATCCTAAACCTTAAACGCTGCCTAGAACCCTTCTACCGGTTCTAAACCCTAAACCATCCCAAAGCCTGGACCCCATCATGGATCCATTCTGCGTGGCAGTAGCCTTCGCAAATCCCTGAAAGAGACCGTATAAGAACCGCTAAGGAACTAACTCACTCAAAACTTCTCAAAACAAAAAGCCAGGGCCCCGTTCGCCCTTCGCCTGGTGGAAGGAGCGCGTGGCCGCACGCATCTCCTTGGTCCTCAGATTAGGGTGTCAGCGTTTCGGGGTTTGAGATTCGGGTGGGGGGGGGAGGGATTAGGGCTTTGGGATCAGGCTCTAGGGTTTAGGGGTTTGATTAGGGCGATTAGGGTCAAGGATTGAAAGATTAGGGTTTAGGGAGTAATTGGGGCTTAGGATGTTAAGGTTTAGGGCTAATTAAAAAATGATGGTTTATGTAATCGTTCAGGATTTTATAAGGTCCTCAGATTAAGGGTTTCGGGTCTATGGTTCCTCTTGAGTGCAATCTAAGGGGTTTCTTCAAGGGCCACTTTGCCGGCCAGGCCCGCTGTGCTGCTAGGAGATGAGAGTGTAGAAAGTGGCCACAACGAGCCGCCCCGATCCTTGAACCACACCCTGGCATAGGGTAGAAGTCGGAACGGTGGAACATCATTATCCTCGTGCCCTTACAGTCAAGTATAGGTAATGCAGGGGCAATCATCCGCAACACTAGTACTACCGTAATCTATGCTCCAACTTTCTGGGTTTCGCTACAGGAGTGCTTGATTGCGGCGATCCTAAATCCTAATCCCTAACAATTCCAGAGGATCTCGCAGCTCCCAAGGCCCGGACAGCTTCTTCCGAACCTTGCAGGCAAGAGTTTCTGAAAGCCCCAATAGGATTGCAATCCTAGTAAAGGTAATATCCCCGGAAGAGAGTATGTGGGTTTAGGGTTTTAGGCTTACGGGGTAGGCTCTGTACTTTGTGATGATGATGGCGTGCTTTCCTTGAGGACCCCAAGAAGCACGGAATCACAGAAAGGACTTGGGCTTGGGCTGTTGGAGTCGTTTTTTGTGGTTTAGGGTTTAGGATTTTGGG
>CAJNJA010014212.1:0-12303 GCA_905231915.1 Symbiodinium necroappetens | reverse complement strand
CACATGGAAAGCCGCAGCAGTATGGCAGCTGGTCAGTATCACCAACACGACCACGAGGGAAAAGACGGCAGAGGCTGTTTCTGTTCTATGTACCCAAACCCTCAACCGAGAGCCAACGTTACCAAGGGCCGCCGGGGACCGCCAACGTTAGGAAAAAAAAAGTGCGGGCCCTGGTTTAGGGTGAGTGTAGGGATGTTTAAATTCCTGTTTACTTTCAGCGGCCGCTGGGCGCGGTTTTAGCCCCCCCCCCCCCCCATGTGGACAAGCTGGGGGCTCGGGAACCTGCCTGATGCTAGAGTTGGTCGCAGTAAGCGACGGGCGCGTCAGACTAAGCTTGCAGGGGAGGGCCAGGAGCACTGAAACGGATACGCTCAAAAGCCTCAGATACCTTCTTATGCACCATCCCCTCCCCATTAGAGAAACCCTAACGTCCCCAAAGAAAATCCCCTTATAGAAACCCTAAAGTCCCCTATCCCCGAAACCCTTTTAAGTCCCTAAAGAAAATCCCATTATAGAAACCCTAAAGTCCCCTAAACCCTGTAAACCCAAGAGTCCCTAAAGTAAGTCTGTAAGGCAACGAGGAAATCACCAAAAGACAGATCCGTTTTTTGCCCCAGGACCACGGAGAGCCTGGAGAGCTTCGAAGATGCCATTCCGGCGCCGTGCCTGGGGCGCAGTGAAGGTTTAGGGTTTTCCCTCAGGGTTTCGGGTTTAGGGTTTCGGGTTTCGGTTTAGGGTTTAGTGTTTTAGGGGTTCACGGTTCAGAATTCAGGAGTCTTTGGGCTTAATATAGGAGCCTAAAGAATTCACAATGTTATTCCTTAGGGGTTTCTTATTCTAAGTATACCATAAAGTAGCCCTAGGCCCTATTCTAATATTAAGGCCCCTACATTAAACTTAGGGGCTGTAGGAGGTTTAGGGTGCCGTTAGGACCATAAACCCTAAAATTTAGAGTTTCATGTTAGAAGGTTTCGAAGACCGAGTCCCTGGTGTTTCTTTGAAGGTTCCCGTAAGGACAGGTTTAGGGTTCAGGGTATAGGTTTTAGGGTTTTGGGGCTTAAATTGTTGGTGCCTTACTTACTTACCCGTTAAGATCACGAACAAGTACGGGCCGAACAGTATGAATGTGGGATGAAGGTATGTGTGGGAATCCCCAGTGCTTGTTTTCATACAAGGGATCCTGAATCACACCGACCTTTATCCCACACTTTTACTTTGAGCTTTTTGCAAACTGGGGCTTTGTTTTGGCTTCGAGTTTAAGCTTTAGGGGATTGCTGTTCAGGGTCTGTAGAAATTCCGGGTGAGGCAGGTAGGTTTAGGGTTTAGGGTCTAGAATCTGAGACGTGAAAAAACGAAGGATATTACTCAGGCAAACTCTCTGATCGTAGGTATGGGGCTTAAGTTTTGGCCAGACATGGAAGGCTTTGCAACAAACCGCGGGTTGTTGGCGTTTGTGGCGAATCTCTTTGTGGCAGTGATAAGGACTGTCTGTGTTGCCAGAACGGAAAGCACCGAACCAATCAAGAGTTGCTGTTGGACCCTCCTGCAGACAACCTGCGGTTGAGATTAAAAATCCTCAAAGAAGGACTGCCCCTAAACCCTAAACCCTGAACCCCAAACCCTGAACCCTAAACCTTGAACGCTGAACCTTAAGCCCTACTCCTCCAGCCAGGGCCTGAGCACGTAACCGACAGCCAGCCGAGGCTGCTCAACATGCGCTCACCAAGTGCTCCGATGCGCATCCGCTCGCAAGCCTTCCACCCGACGAAGGGCGGTAACCTGAACCATTCTGGCGCCTCGTCTGCCGATCTTAATTGGCGGCCTCGCAGAACCGTATGAAGTGTACCGTACAAACTTAAAAACAGTGCACAATGATTTAATCAGCGTGTACTCTGCTCAAGCGTTTCACGCTTTCGCTTTCGGCTTCAGAACTCATTCAAATGGCCACAGGGCTTCTGAAAGTTGTTTTGCCTGCTGTTCACGGCATATCTCCAGAAGTATTTGCAGATGTCTAAGCATTCTCCGAGTGATCAAACGTACTTAATGCAACATTTCGGAGAGGTCGACAACATATTTGTGTTCTTTGCTATCATTATGGACTTCGTTCTACGTGACAATGAAGCCTCAGTCTAAGCTAGATCGAAGTTTCATCCTGGCTTTCGGTTTACGGTTTACCTCACCTTTGAGCCCTTCGCTTTGAAAGGGTTTAGTTGGCTTTGGACAAACCATACGCCTTTGACTTGACTCATGCTGACCTTCGCCCTTGGCCCCACCCCACTACTGTTCTCAGGATACTCCCCGTATGTGGGCGCGCCCGACCTGTCTTTCCCATCATGGACCTTCGTTCATCCGCAGGCTGGGCATGTGGCTTTAGGCAGGGTTGCTCAGGGCTACTAGGAGGGTTCTGTAAGGATCCCTATGCTTATAAGGGCTAGAATGAAGGTTAAACACTTTTTGGTGTTACTGTTGGCGGGGTGGTCAGATTCCCCTTGTTTCTACTTGTTGATGCGAGGGTGTGCAGTGGGATTTCACCGTTCGTGGCTCCAGGTTGTGCTTTACGAGGGCTTAGGGTGCAGGGCGTGGCAAATCTAGGGCAGACGGGTGGTCCGGGTGGTACTTAAAGGAAACTACAGGTGGGGACTTTAGGGTATATAGGGCTTCTAAAAGGCTTCTATAAGGTATATAGAGCCTCTATAAGGCTCCTATAACGGTAACTACGTACCCACCTGAAAATGTCCTAGAAGTACTTCGAGTTGAAAGTCCTCGTAGGATTCTACAGGGCTGCTCTACGGAATCAGGCAGGCAGAACCATGGGTGAGGTTCGTTTTTGGGCTGAGCTTAAGCAAAGGCAAGTTGCAAGGACGAGAGACTAGATCTTCTTATCATCTTACACCCTAAACCTTAAGCAGTATATTCCTTACAACCAGAGGGTTCCCGCGCATCAGTGCACCATAATGTAACCCTAAATCCTGAGCCCTTAACCCTAAACCCTAAACCCCTAAACCCTAAGCGCGTACTAGTACACCATATTGTGCTCGCTCCTCAGGCCCCTTCCCCAAAATGGCTTCATACGCGACTTGGAGGGCTGGGGATTAGGGTCTTTCTTTAAGCGTTTAGGCTCGAAGGACTTAAATCCTGAATACACAGAACCATGACCCTCACGCGAAGGCCTTGCGCGAAGCCAGCCGATAGGCCCCTAAGCAGTTCCTTTTTGTGGTTTATATGTGGACCTATAATGTAATCCCGAAAAGGAAGTACCTAGGGGCCTATGGGTACTGCCACCAACTCAAAGGTTTTCTGAAGCCCTGAAATCGAGTCTTCCTGAACCGCAAGACCTGCATAGTGGTCCGAAACCTCGCAGAGCCCTGACAGCCATTATTTCTAAACCACAACACCCAAGCTTGGTAGGTTTAGAACCCTATAAACACCAAACTTGGGGCCCTACAGCCTAGTGAGGTGCAACCAAAGGGCCTCCGCACAGCCGCCAAGCGCGTTTTCCACGGATCCCCGCTGATCGATGCCGACTTGAATGTGCCGTTTGGCCTCCTATGCGTCGGGTCACCGATGTCAGTTTACGGGGAGGGGTTTGGTGTTGGCAGGATTCAGCTGGATTTATGGTTCGAGGTAGTAGGGCCGGTCGGTGTGTCTAAAGCTTGAACCGGAGTGCTGTTTGGTTTAGAGTTCCTGTGGAATAAAGCTGGACACACTAGACTCTACACCCAGAACAGATCGTCTCAACTATATCTGCTAGGTTCGGAGGGCACAGCATTTGGCAGACGCCACACGCTTAACCCCAAGCATTAACCCTCAACGGTTCAGGTTCGTGGTTTACGGTTTGGGCTTTAGGGTTTAGGGTTTAGGGGCGACGGACGTGGTCGTGAGTTGATCCCAGGTACATTCAAAGCACCTCGGGGTGGATCTTTTCCTTCACGAAGGAGCGCCCGGAAGTACTCCACAGCCCTTGACTTGCAGTGCATCGCCGTCCTCTAGCTTCAACTCTGTGAAAGGGTTCAGGGGTTTTTGGGGTTTAGGGTTTCGGAAGTTTAGGGATTTTGGGGGTTTAGGGTTTAGGGTTTCAGGAGTTTTGGGTTTTTTTTGGGGTTTAGGGCTTAAGGTTTCCCTTGCATCGACTCCGTGCCTCCGCAACAGAAGCAAGGTCGTAGGTCGTTGCAGCGGGAGGTCAACCCTCAACTCCCGGGACAAAGGACCCCCAAACCCTGCTCTCATTATCAAGGCCCCTACGTCACACCGTGCACACCCAACACCCTACAACCCTAAACCCGTACAACTTGTGCGTGCAAGCAAAGACCCTGAAGCTCAACGACTCTTATAAATCCTGAACCCTAAACCCCCAAACCCTAAACCCGATGTCTACACGTCCGAAGGCCTGTAAACACCTCTAACAGCCTCTTTATCCTGAACCCCCTTTACTTAAAGTCGGTATTAAGCCCTAAGCCCTAAACCCTAGTAAACCCCAACCCCTACTTAAAACTCAGTATTGAACCCATACACGTGAAGAACCCCAAAGCCAAACTGAAAAGACTATGACTCCTACACCCCGAAACCCCGGCAACTGCAGAACTGCCTCAAAGCCTAAATCCTCTGAACCCTTAAACCCTAAACCCCTAACCCCCAAAACCTAGACCCTAAACCCCGAAAAACCCTTAAAGTCCTAAACCCCGAAACAACCCTTAAAGTCCTAAGCCCCTGAAGCCCTAAACTCCAAAATCCTAAGCCCCCTTATAAACCCCCAAAAAATCCTAAAAAGCCTTAAAGCCCTAAAACACCCTTAAGCCCTAAACTGCCCGTGGTAGGACGGGGAGCTGCGGTGGTCCTTCGACTTAAACTCCGAGGATCCTCAGAACCCAGGCGTCCTTAGGGCTTAGGGTTTACCCATAGGCCCCTAAGTAGTTCCTTTTTATGGTTTATATTTAGAATATAATAGAAGGTAATCCCAAAAAGGAATTACTTCGCGGCCTACGGGTAGGGCTTAGGGATTAGGGTTTGGGGTTTAGGGTTTAGGGGTTAGGGCTTAGGGGTTTAGGGTTTAGGGCTTATAGGGTTTAGGGTTTAGGGTTCGATTTAGGGTTTACTTAGGCATTCAGCGGTTTAGGTACCAGGGTTTACTTAGGGATTTAGGGGTTTAGCCTTTTCGGGCTTGGGTTTACTTAGGGATTTAGGGGTTTAGGCTTTAGGGCTTTAGGGCTGAACTTTATAGTTTTAGGGTTTGGGCCTTAAGCCAGTGTACTGTGTAAGGGATACGTAACGGTTGCTATTAGGGTTGCCGTAAGGCCGGTATGCGGAATACTATTTGGCATATACGGTTTAGGGGTTTAGGGTTTACGGTATACTACCAGGTTCATTGTGGATCTCTGCAAGGGTTCATTACCGTCAAGAGTGGCTGCAAGGAATGCTAACAGCATTGCTGTTGGGATTGGGATAAGGGTTACCGCAAGGGTTTCACAAGGCATGATGTGCAGGGTTACCATGGGATTTAGAGGCTTGGGGGTTTAGGGTGTAGGTTCTGGGGTTTGTGGCTTATTAATTATTAAGGCTTCAAAGCCCACTGGTGTTAAATCCCCATGACCCTAAACTAATGCATAACGCCGCAAGCCTTCAAGCCTACAACTCGAAAGTCCAAAACCTTAAGCCACATCGTAAAACTGAGCTGCTTAGGTCTCACTCTTCAATGCCCAAGAACATACTGACTGGTGGCTTGGACCGCCCGGGAAGCCCCTATACCATAGAAGCCTACACATAATTATCAATATTACTCCCTGGGGTTCCTTATGATAAGCACAGTAGAATAAAGGAGCCCCAAACCCTATTCTAATTATTAAGGCCCTACATTACAGCCGTAAATCCTGAAGAGTTCAAACCATGCCACCTCCGCAGAGTTCTCGCCCATGCGGTCCTGCTTCGAGGCAACATGGCGCTCTTGGATGGCACGGCCTTCGTGTGTGTCACGGCAGAGCTGTGAGGTTCAGTTGAACAGACTTCTTCTTTTTGGGTTCCATTCTTAAGACTAAGCAGTAGGAAGAAGGATATTCTTATTACTAAGGGGCTGCTGGGGAGCCTAGCAAAGGAGGGTGGGGCGCAGTGAATGGCAGCAATCATGGTCGAGGCTCCTGCACTCAGACAGCAACCTACACCACAACCGGGCAGCAGCGGCGTATTAAATATGTAGGGTTTATCGGGTTTCAGGTTTAGCAACAGCAGCATATTACATAGAATAGAACCTCTATGAGACCTCTTCGAATCGCATAAGATGTGCTCCCAAACTCCGCAACAAGAATCCCTAAACCCTAGACCCTAAACCCTGAACCCTAAACCCTAAACCCTAAACCCACCCGAAACTCCGTAAACTCCGCCGAGGTACCGAAGATGGCATGGCCTGGGCTATCGACCTCGTCGAGGGAGCTGAAAGGTGCGGGTCTCCAGGATTTTGGAGTTTAGGGTTTTTTTGGGGTTTAGGGCTCGACGGGTTTAGGTTTAGGTTTGTTTTTGCTTTTTGCTTAGGGCTTCAGGATCCGAATTAGAGGGCGGGGCAGTCGCATGGGGCGCGGACGAGGACGAGGAATAGCAGCAGGCAGGATGGACGTAACCGACGAAGTCGACCGCCGCAGCAGCAACGTATCTCAGGCCCTGCAGGATTAAGAGCCAAGAGCATTGTCTAATTTTATACTCAAACATGGAATGAGGTCCCGACATGGCAAGCATCCATATCGGAGAACTGCGGGAGACTCTAAGCCCTAAGCCCTAACCCCCGGGTGAACCCGGGTTCAACCCAGGTTCCAAGCCCGGGTTCTGCCCTGAGTTGTTGCCCTTTTAATTTTTTAGGGGGTTCGTGCACCCTAGACCCTAAACCCTGAACCTCTAAGCCCTACACCTTTCAACCCTAAGCCCTAAAACCCCCTACATGTGGGGACGGCACTGCGCTTTGTGGTTGCAGGATTTGCGTCTTGAGGCCGCTTTTATGCTAGAGCAAGCACAAACTAGTTCAGCAGAACGGTTTAGCGTTTCGGGTTTAGGGTTTACAAACTACTTCGACAGCTAGGGGATCAGAAGCCCATGCGCAGGAATCTATACCAGAGTCATAACTCATCTGTTGTGTTCCTAAAAAGGAGCCCTCATGTTTAGAGAACTTATGTTGATGGCTGTTCTAAGGCTTCACGGCCGATCTCGGAGGGCTTGACTACTCAGCAGCTATGTGTTGTACAGTTTTTTTTGTCTGAGCCTTGCGACCCCCTTGGAGCTCTTACGGTCTTATGAAATCCTTCTGCAGACCCCATACCAGAGGGGCTTTAACAATTACCAGTACTATTCTGGTGGGTCCTTAAAAATAATTAACTATAGTAGACTGTACCCCAAAACCCTAGGCCTATTCTAAGTATTAAGGCCCCCATATTAAATAAGCTCCTCCAGGAAGTTTCACAACCTGACACAGACAAACCACTTGGGCTCCAGGTGGAGACAGAAGATTGCTACCCATTGCTCCACCGATGCGCTCCTGGGCGCTTTCTGTGTTCGGGCATGGGATTTAGGATCTGGGATTTGCTGGAACCTACAACGAGGCCTGTTTTATGAGACCAGTGGTAATCAGAGGCAGCAACATTTAACAGTTCTGCAACGTTCAAGTAGGTGCTTTCAGAATACAGCCGTTCCCTTTCCACCGCAACGGCACGCCGCGCTTCTGAAAGAGCATGGCATTGCATGCTAATCAGGCATTGCGCATTCAAGAAATATACTGTTCGATTGGTCAGCCTGTGTCATGGTAGCTGAAATCTGTCTGGCGTCTCTCAATCCCAGCCGAGGTTTTCGGTGGTTGCTCAAAGAGGAGCCCCGGATGAGAACTCTAAATCCTAAACCCTAAACCCTCGACGAGCAGGGATTCGGGGTTAGGATCGCTGGTGTAGGGTAGGGATGTCTCGGCTGTGGGCTTCGTGGAGACTCTTTCCTTCGGATTTAAGCCGACAAAGCGGTGGGAAAACTGGTCATCATATCCCCTATATAGCCCCTTCGCAACTTGAGTAGTGTAGGTTAGTATACCCAAAAAGCCCCATTCTAATTTCTACCCTACCTCTCTTGAACCCAGCGGGGCCTCCCTCTCTGATAATTGCATTACTCCGATGAGTTTGGCACGCGAGCACCGCGGTGGGGAGGATGGCGTTTAGGGTTTCGGGTTCGCGATTTGGGGGTTAAGGGTTTAGGGGTTGGGTCTAGGGTTTGGGGTTTAGGGTGTCGGGATAGCGTGAGCGTGTTGCAAGTTGTGCGAACCCCCCAAGTTGACGGGTACCTCACGCAGGCTCTAAAGATTCTAAAGGGTTCCATAAATCTTCGTTCTGACTTTTCACTCGACATCTGTAAAGCTCTGTAAGGGGTCGTACAAGTATCTTATACCTATTCATATTGGGGTTTCTTAGCATCCAGGTCAGATGTGACTTCAAGTCGAGATGTGGCAGACTGTTTTGAGTCACTAACCCGAAGCTCCAATGTGGGGACCGAAGGGGTTTAGGCTTCAGGGGTTTAGAGTAGGCGGCTTGGGGCATGATACAGTGTAAATCTTTGCCAACTGTATGGGGACATTGCTGCTAAGTGTTCAGTGAGTCTTGTCTGTAGCCACGAAGCCTTATAAACCCAAGCATCACAGAAAAAAGAGTGGATGCTTCCGAAGCCCCGCCTGAACCATGCGGGCGTGTAGGAGTTGAAAGCATCCCAGAAACTTTTTGCAACCGTATGTAAACAATCCTAAACCCTAAACCTTTAACCCTAAAACCCTAGACCCGAAACCCCCAAACCCTCGAGGAAGCATCCTCATCCCGTGCAATCCGGCCAATGGTGATGAGCCAGACAACATGGTCCTGTCCTCGTGTTCGGTGCTCCAGGGCTTAGAGCGGCTTTCCCAGTGTATGAAAAATACCAATACTATTTTTGGGAGTTCCTGATTATAGTTGAAAGTGGAATATACCCCAAAACCCTATTCTATTCACTAAGGCCCCTATAGTAGTTGCAGGCTGAGGGGGTAGAAGTAGCAAGTGTTTAAACAGGCTTTAGGCATAAGGCTTCTTGTCGTTCAGGGTTGCGGGGGTGAGGTCTTGTGTACAGTTTACGATCGACATGTTTAGGGCGTGTGCGGGTTCTTGTTTAGTAGTTAGTTCGTTTTGCTCTCGTTTTGGGGTTTGGTCCATTCTCTTCTAGACCCTTAACCCTGAACCTAAACTTGTGGTGAGTGCAGCACGACTGCGGGCAGCTACAACATGGCCGTTGTTGCAAAAAGCCTTGAATCCCTGTCGATAGAAGGGCCTCGGATGTTGCATCATAAACTTCAACATGTATCCACCTTCAATTTCTGCCTTCTGGATAGTATAGGCGTCCATACGCTCGAGGGCTGGCAACATAAGTTCAGGGTAGTTTAGGGTCCAGGCGGTAGGCGGTAGCAAGGGCCTGCAACCTAAGCAAGTTTCTGTTCAGGGTCTAATTACACGGTTTTCGGGCTTGCAGCCCCCTCCATGTCAAATGTTGTGTCAACTTAAGTATGGCTTGTGTGCTGTTTCATGCCCAGGACGGCAGCCATGGCCTCTGTTCCGTTTCCGAGAAGGACGGCGCGCCGAGGCGAGAGTGACTCATGGATGTGTTTTTGGGGGATTATGGTGTCTGGGTCTTCGTATCATAAGAAGCGCCATGCGTTTGCGAGGCCCGAAAAGGGATCCTTATTTGCAGAAGCGCACGTCTGTGAGCGCATGTACGGGTGTTTATCTCATAGACAACCACAGCTTGACTAGAACATAACTGGCAGTTATATGAACCCCATGAATCCCCCCTTCCCACGGTGCCTGTCCCTCAGTCTTTTCGGGTGCAGGGGCCGGTTTTCGGCTCCGTTGGGTTAGGGATTTAGGGTTTATAGTGTTTAGGGGGGATTATGGTTTCAAGCCGTTGAGTTAGTTTTCGTGTTTCTGGCGTTAAGGTCTATTTAGGACACAGTCTCAGGGAATTGGAACTGTGCCTTTTGTAGCTTCCTATAAATCATGATGTTTGTTTTTTTTGCACGCCGACGTGGCTATGCGGTTTAGGGATGCTAGATTTCTCACCCTATGCATGCGCAGCGGACCTCGATACGAAAACAGTCGGACATCTCAAAACCCGTTGATTGAACCGTGCATTCTGAATCATATTCAGGATCCTTCTAGACCCTAAACCCCTAAACCGTTTCAGAAACTCCCCTAAACCCTAAAGCCCAAAACCCCCTAAATGGAAACTCAGGTCGGGGATATTCTTGGGCTCTCTATCCTCACCCGGCGAAGCTGCACAGGTGGACTTTCAACCTCAATCGCTACGGCAGCAAGGGCTACAACTTGGCTGGGGCTTCAGTTCCGTAGATCCACACTGTGAGGCAGACGTGGGGTTTCTAGGGCTTAGGGTTGTTAGGGCTTAGGGTATTAGGGTTTAGGGTTTCAGGTTTAGGGTGTAGGGCTTAAGGCTTAGGCTTTAGGGCTTAGGGTTTCGGGTTCAGGGCTTGGGGTTTGGAGACTCAGAAGACGTGCCCAAACATCTTGGCCCCGAACGCCCGATGTTGGTTGGTGAGCAGTGAGGACCGCCAGTTTCTCGGGTTGCAGACAACCTTCATACTGTTGATTGCTTACGCTATCATCGAGGTTCGTTCATTCGTTTTGAGTTCTGTCGATGGTGGTAGCGACGGCTCATGTATTTGCCGTAACCCGTCGATTAGAGTTATGTACATTAGTTCGATCTTGCGTTCCTATCGGGGCGAAAGTACAATCAACATCTACATGACTTTTTCCTCGGAGTATGCCTGAACCCAGACTGCCTTGTGGTTTACACTACATCAGCTGGGCCTGGCATTGGAGAAGCACCCATGGTTTAGGATTTAATGGTTTCGGGGCTTGCGGCTGTGGATTTTTGAAATTTCGGGTTTTAGCGGCTGCCAGATCCCTTTACACCTTCCCCAGAAATCGCCTTTTAACCAAGCGAAAAACAAGCAACGGAGACAGAAAACGTCATCGACATACACTATAAGCCCTTAGCCAATGAGGCCCCGAGCGTCGTGGACGGTGTCGTGTACTTCACAGATCTCTCGGGAGCTGTGCATCTGGGATCGGCTAAGAGAATGGAGCCGGGGGCTTTTGGGGCTTAGAGCTTTGGAGCTGTAGGGACTTCAGGGCTTAGACCCTAAGCCCTACACCCTAAACCCGAGAATAAGGCGAATTACAACTAGATGGGGGAAAATACAACCAGATGGGTAAAAATACAACTGAAATCTTTAGAAATTGGTTCAGATGGGGGAAAATACAACCAGATGGATGATAATACAACTGGGGGTCTTCTTTGGGGCTTTATTTGAGATGTAATCAGTAAGGGGTCTTTGGGCTTGATTTGAGATGTAATTCGTACGTTATTAGAGATGTAATTCGTAAGGGGTCTTTGGGGCTCTATTTGAGATGTAATTCGTAAGGGGTCTTTGGGGCTTTATTTGAGATGTAATTCGTAAGGGGTTTTTTGGGCTTTATTTGAGATGTATTTAGTAAGGGGTCTACACTACCACCACCGCCACCAACAACAACAGCAACAACAACAACAACAACACTGCACCACCACCACCACCACCAACAACAACAACAACACCAGGAAACAACAACAACAACAACGACAACAACAACAACACACTACACTACACTACACTACACTACACTACACTACACTACACTACACTACACTACACTACACTACACTACACTACACTACACTACACTACACTACACTACACGACACGACACGACACGACACTACACTACACTACACTACACTACACTACACTACACTACACTACACTACCACCACCGCCACCGACCGAAAGCATACAAAGCGATATAATGATGTTAAATATTGCCTACACGCCTTTCGCACTTACATGACCGAAAGCATCCATAGCAAAATAATCATGTTAGGTATTGCCTATATACTTTTCGCACCTACATGACCGAAAGCATACAAAGCGAAATAATCATGTTATTATATTACCTACATGCCTTTCGCACCTACATGGCCGAAAGCATGCAAGTCGGAATAAGCATGTTAAGTATTGCCTACATGCCTGTCGCACCTACATGACCGGAAGCATGCGAAATCATCATGTTAAGTATTGCATACATACTTTTCGCATCTACAGGACCGAAAGCATACAAATCCAAATAGTAATGTTAAGTATTGCCTACCGGCCTTTCGCATCTACATGACCGAAAGCATGCAAAGCGAAATAATCCTGTTAAGTATTGCCTACATGCCTTT
>CAJNJA010014211.1:0-12304 GCA_905231915.1 Symbiodinium necroappetens | reverse complement strand
GGGTTTAGGAGATGAGGGTTTAGGGTTTAGGCTCTTGATGAGGAACTTAGTTAGGGTTGCCAGAATAGGGATCTATAGTAGATACTCCCCTAATCTATCCTATCTTTAATGCAAAGTCCCCCAACCCCTAAACCCCAAAAGCCAGCAAGGGGGTCTGAAGATCTGCGTCGAGTGTGGAACCTCAGAGCGCTTGGAAGTTAAGTGCCGGGGCTTTAGGGGTTTGAGCGGTTTTGGGGGTTTGAGGCTTTTAGAGTGAAAGGGCTCAGGGGCTTGGGGGTTAAGGAGTTCAGGGTTTGAGCGGTTTTGGGGGTTTAAGGTCGTGGTTTGAGGCGTGAACGATTCCGCAAGTCTTGGGTCAGGGCTGCAGTGCTTCAAGCGTAGAGTCTGGCAACGTTGGGTTTAGAGTTACAATGACCCTACCTGTGGGGCCTACGTCTTGGGTTGCGGGTTTCTGTTCGAGATATTCGTCGAACTTCTTTAGGGTTCAGGCTTTTCCGAGAGGAGGCAGGAGGCGCGAGGCTTGTGTCTATGAGTCTATGTACATTATGGAAATGTAAAAACACAGAAATGAAAGGGTCTTAAAGCAACATCAACTGCAAAGTCTTATGCCATGACTATCTTGCAGGCAATATTCTATGTGTATAGATGTTTGTTTGCTGCATGCATCTTGAAAACACAACACAGTACTACATGCTGCACCAAGCTTTTAAGAACAATCAGGGTGGTACAAATCAAGCCGTAGAATTGACGATGGATTTCGGGCTCGGGGTAAACATGCAAGGCTCAATAGCTACCCCAGATGCGACAGAGGCACCGACGCCGACGCGACGGCCGCTATTGCCCCAGCCAGGAACAGCTTCCACGTGGAACTGATGGTTTAGGATTTGTACCTGGGTCAGGGCTTTCATGATGCCACACCCTCAGCCGCTACAAATCTCTCGGGCTTGGGGCCTATGACTTTGCCATGTAGGTTTGGAAGCTTATGTGTGTACAATGTCCCGATTGGCTGGATGTGGCAGGGCTTCTCTCGGCTACCAAATCAGCCCTAGATAGACCCTAAACTCTAAACCCTAAACCCCTAAACCCTAGACCCTAAGACCATGTTACACAGGCTTCCACAACTGGTTATTCGGCCGAGGCGACTCCTCAATTGTCGCAATCCTGGACAGCATAGGCTTCAGTTGCTTGCGAAACTTAAACAGGCATACTCCGCCTTGGGGAGCACTTTGAAATCGCTTGACATGCTAAGTGTTAACAAGCGTTCACTCCTGTCCGGTTATTGAGGGAGCAAGTGAGCTCCAAAAACCACTACACCCTAACACCCTAAACCCAAAAACCACTAAACCCTAACACCCTAAACCCAAAAACCACTAAACCCTAAAACCCTAAACCCCAAAACCACTATAAACCCCAACACCCTAAACCCAAAAACCACTAAACCCTAACACCCCCAACGCATCCCTGCACCACAGACCCAGACACCGCGAAACCCCGGTTCCCACACCCAGAAGACGCCGGCCAGACAAAAACTTCCGCGGAATATTCAAAAAGAATGTGCAGTGCTTCAAGAATTTAGGGTTTAGGGTTGAGGCCTATCTATTTGAACCAAAACCTCAAACCCTAAACCCCCAACCCCTAAACCCTATGCTCCTTAAACCCTAAACCCTAAACCCCTAAACCCCTAAACCCTAAACCCCTAAACCTCTAGGGACACCGGCCCGGCTAAGGAATTTCGTCGGGGAAGTGAACCAGGGACAAGGCCGGAACGCCGCGGAAGATCCCGGGTTGGGTTTAGGGTTTCGAGTTTTAGGTTCAGGGTCTACGGTTGAGGGTTTAGAGTTTAGGGTTTAGGGTATAAGGTTGAAGGTTGAGGGTTTAGGGTTCAGGGTTTCGATCTTAAGGCTTTTAGGCTTTAAGATTTAGGGCTTTAAGGTTTAGTTTGTAAGGGCTTCATACGGGTTCCATCGGGTTGCGAACGGGCTCAAACAGGTGTTATGGTGGCTTGGTAGTGGCCGATGGATGTCTAGCTACTCGCATTGCCCGCAAGTCTCGAGGCCCAAGAAGTTTGAGCCTTAGGGTTTAGGGTTTAGGGCTTGGCTTAGCCCTAAACCCCTAAACCCTAAACCCCTAAACCCTAAACCCTAAACCCCTAAAGCCCTAACTGAAAGCTCGGATCTTCTTTTCGACTTTTCCGCTCTCCCTTTTGCCGGTCAAGGCCTGAGCCCTACAAATTGGGTAGCTCTCTAGTTAGGGTCTCGTTTAGGCTTTAGGATTTAGGGTTTAGGGGTTAGGGTAGCTCTCTAGGTTCGCGTCTCGTTTAGGGTTTAGGCTTTAGGGTTTAGGGTAGGCTTTAGAGTTTAGGCTCTAGGGTAGCTCTCTAAGTCAGGGTTCCCTTTTAAGGATTCCTTTAAGGGTCGCTACAAGGGTTTCTATAGGGTGTCAAGAGGGGTGCTATAAGGGTTCGGTATGCGTAGTTCTCTGAATCAGGGTCCTTTTTATAGGGTGCCGTACTATATTGGGGACCTGAAAAGGGACCCTACTTTAGAGAACTTTCCAAATCGACGGCCCCATGCCTGTATCCTAGACCGGAGCATCTGAATCCCTGGATGTCTCCCTGCTCGAAGGACAGTTCGCTGACAACCCCTACAGCCGCGAGTACGGTCATGGCCAGGACAGCAGACAATTTGGCCAGGACCTCGCGGGAGCGTTTTGGGGTTTCAGGTGTTTCAGGAGTTTCGGGTTTAGGATTTTTACTGTTATTAGTGTTTGTTATATCCTAACCCTAATCCCCTCCCAAAACCCTAAACCATTGCGATGGCTAGTGCAAGGTGCCCTCAGGGTTTTGACAGATTACGGTGCACTTCATGTTTGCGAAGGTCGGCCAGGGAAGGTGGCAGAGGGTTCTTATCCAGGTTCTGAGATGGAGCGCCACTTGCTACAGTTTAGGGTTAAGGGTTTAGGGTTAGGGTTTAGGGTTTAGGGTTTAGGGTTAGGGTTTAGGGTTTAGGGTTTAGGGTATTACGATTATTACCACTATTGTCATTATATGGCATCCCTAAGGAAAGGGATCCAAGTGGCGTTTGTAACCTAGTAATCATCCCGAATTCTCCGAAGTTCTTAAGCCTGTCAACCCTTCCTTCTTTAACATCGTATAAAACCCCTTACAACCAGCCAGTACTTAATTGAAAGTTCTCCTAATTAAGAGGCTTGTGGTGGTTTTTTCAACCGCGAGTGCCAGGAACAATTTTTCGTCGCGCTGAGCCAGGCTGGCAGAATTCCGGACTAGTCCGTCAATTTGGGGTCTGGGGCGTCAGACTTAGGGTCTGACGGTTTAGGGTTTTTCTGATTTGGGTTTGGGGTTTAGGGTCTCCTGATTTGGGTTTAGGGTTTAGGGTCTCCCGATTTGGGTTTAGGGTTTAGGGTTTTTTTTGATTTGGGTTTCATAGGAGCGTAGGGTTTAGGGCTTAGGGTTTTGGGGTTTAGGGCTTAGGGAATGACAGGAAGCCAGACAAGTAACAAAGAATTCCTGCAATAGTATTTCCAATGAAGGCTAAATGTACCCAAGAACGAATACCGAGAGCGATAGCTTGATTTGTGGCTGTCTGATTGAAGGCGCCATAGAATCTAGAATATTTTCAGGTGGGTAGGTACCGTTGTAGGAGCCTTATAGAAGGTCTATATACCTTATAGAAGCCTTATAGAAGCCCTATATACCCTAAACTCCCCACCTGTAGCTTCCTTTAGTAGATTGTCTGAGCCCCAAGAGGTTTTAGGTTCCGCGTTGCAGACTTCAGTTCTGGAAGTATGGATAATTCCTTCTGCTCCTAAGGCGTTAATGCAATGCCTGGGTGTTCTACCTAAAAATCCCATAATCCTAAAGCCCTCAACTCCAACCTCTCCACCCTAAGACCCTGAACCCCAAAAACACCCTAAAACCCTGAAGCCTAAATCCCTTGAGCTTTGGTTTGCTCCATCAAGACCCTCCCCAAACCCTAAAAGTATTTAAAGGCAACCCTAAACCCTAAGAGCCCCTAGCCTGAGTGCACATGGGGCTTAGTTAGTAAGGTTGTTATACCATTTCTCGCCGAATGCCACTACGTAGTCCTTTTTTTTTTTGTGTGTGTGTGTGTGCGTCGTATGCATGCTGTGGCGCCGAGGTGTCGAGACAGGTTCTCAGAACGTGTTCTACGGCACCATTGCAAATGTCGAGCTCCTCCTTAACCCACCAAAACCCACTTTTTTGTAGGTTCTTATTCTAGACCCTCTGATCGATGTCGTCTTCGGGAGCCTTCCTCATTACGCTTGTCGGAGACGCAGTGCAAAACTTCTTCCCAGAGAGCCCAATATCCCTTAATTAAGGAACATACCTTAAAGTGTAGGGGGCTTAGTATTATGATTTAGGGTCTAATTCCTAAATTAAGGGGTCTTAAACCCTATAAGACCCTTAAAGGAACCCTGTATAATTCCTTAGTTAAGGAAGTCTTGGGCTCTCTGGGTTACTACATGCAGCTGCTCAGGAACGTCGAGAGGGCCGACTCAATTGGGGGCCCTTCTAAACCCAAACGGTTTAGGGTTTAGGGACAAAACAAGTCTACCCCTACTTACGAGGTCCCGAGCACCTTTTTTAAGTAGAGTTGGCCACATGCTTCCGTGAAGCCTAAACCTAAATTTCAACCCTGAACCCCTCAACCCTAAGCCCTAGGCCCTAAAAGCCTTGTAACCAAGATCCTGGCCTGGCCCCGAGATGTGTTCTGCGAGAAGACAGCTTGCTGTTTCAGACCTGTTCTCGTAGCGCAATCCTAATCTCACACCCTGAACCTAAAAAAAAGGCTTCATGCATAACGCACCCCAAACCCTAGTCGAATGACACAGGCCCCTAAACCCTATACCTCTGAAGCCCTAAACCTCCAAACCCCTGAAAGCCCCCAAACCCCTAGACCCCGGACCATTTGAAAAAAATCAGCCCTTGTACCTTTCAGGTACCCCTTGCAGGAACCCACGGAGCCCCCTTTAAAGGAGCTTTCAGGGGAGCTCCCTGAAGGAAAGCTAGCTACCTTAGAGGAGCCCTTAAGGGAGGGTCGGGGGACGCACGGTTGATGATATAAAATCCTGCATTACCCATAACAATCAATATACCTTAATTTTCCGGAGTTTAAGGCCCTGAAGGTAATGCAAGGTTTATACCATGAACAGTAGTAACGAGATAAGAAGTAGACTTCAAGAGCACCCGCAAAGGGATCCTAGTTGAGATCATGATACTTCTAAGCCTATAAACTACCCTGGAAAAGGGGATCTCAGTTGGGGTCCTGATATCTCTAAAGCCTATAAAGCACTCTAAAGGAACCCTAAACTCTAAAGCCCTAAACCCTGAAGCCTAAACCTTACCCCTACAGTCTTAACCTCTAAAGACCCTAGACCCGAAACCCTACCCCCTGCAGTCTAAAACTCTAAAACCCTAGACCTCTAAAAAAAGCAACCTAACCCTAAAAGTCTACTACCCGAATACCCTAACTAGACCCCTAAACCCTGGACCCTAAACCCTAAACCCTCATAACCCCGAAGCCTAAAACCCTAAACCCTAAACCCTAAACCGAAACCCTAAACCCTAAACCGAAACCCTAAACCCTAAACCCCAAACCCTAAACCCTAAACCCTAAACCGAAACCCTGGTGGGCAGGACCCGGATGGCTCTGCAGCAGCGGCGTATCGACCCACGGAGCCTCCCACGGCGCAAAGGCGTTTGGGCTTTGGGATGTCTTTTGGGTTTTCGAGTTTAGGGTTTAGGGCTTCAGGGTTTTAGAGCTTTGGGGTTTAGAGTTTAGGGTTTAGGGCTTCAGGGTTTTAGGGCTTTGGGGTTTTAGAGTTTAGGGTTTAGGGTTGGGGTTTAAGGTTCAGGGAATGCCTACGTAAGCTGCTAAATTTGGTTTTATGGCGTGCAAGAACATGACCCTACAAAAAGGTCATAGAAAGGTTTAGAAAATAAGTTCCCACCGAACGCTAGGTGAGGAGACCACGACTTCGAGGCAACGCACGATAGGTTCTGCAAGGTTTAGAGTTTAGAGCTTGGAGGCTTAGAGTTTTAAGGTTCGGGGTCTAGGGCTTCGGGTTTAGGGTTTAGGGAGGGTTTGTGGTCGAGGGCATGTGTCGAGATTTAGAGTTTTACTCTAAAGCGGTAAGGGGCCCTAGTTCAAAGACTCAACTTGCACGAACAAGCACCCTAAACCCTAATTCGTAAGCAATAGACCCTTTTTACCGTTTTTGACGCCGGCTCGTACATGTTGGCTCATACCTGGGATGGCGGTCTCAAGAGCGTTATTTAGGACCCTAAATAATTACCACTATTATTTCTTGGGGCCCTTTTGTGAGAAATATGCTGTAAAGGAGCCCAGAGCCCTTTTCCAATTATTAAGGCCCCTACACGACCGACTGACACCGTTACCGAGCCTCTTGGCACCGTGTGTTCTGCTCTCCTCTCTTTTGTTCTGGACTATGCAAGGCGGTGAAGACATCCTCGACCGCAAAAGAAAGTCGAGGAATGAACGAAGGACTTCCATCACCACTTCCAAAGCACGCCACATAAAGATGCGTTTAGATCAATGAAGCTTTGCGACAAAGAGAAGACCTTTTTACGGGTCTAGGGTTTAAGCCTTGCTGGAACGTGACCGCGAGCGGGGGTTAGGGTTGAAGGTTTTAGGGCTCGCTACTGATGGAGCAGACCTAGATGTGCTCATAGCACGGAATCATGGCGAATGTGGTATGCTCCTGATTGCGAATAGTGCCGATATGTTTATGAACAGTATCAGTCCTAGAACCCTAAACCCCCTAAACCCTCTAAAGATCCTAAACCCTCTAAACATCCTAAGCCCTCTAAACCCTCTAAACCTTCAACCCTCTAACCACTGAGCCCCAAGTTGGCCACAAGAACCCCGGAGTGACTGCACCGGAAGGTTCCTCCAACTTGGCACCCCAGCGTCACAATGAGCATAGGGTTCCGCAAAGGTTTAGGATTTAGGGGTTTAGGGGTTTAGAGTTTAGGGTTTAGGATTAAGGGGCGCAGAACTTCAGTACAAAAAAAGGCACGAAACCCCAATAAAACCCTACTAGATCCTTGAAGCGCTCGCAGAACCCTTGCAACCTCCAGTGAAATCCCCAAAGCCCTAGTAGAGCCCTTGTAAAATCCTTCTAAAACCCTCGGTGCCCCTGTAGTACCTTTTTGCGCTTTTTCTTTTAGGATTTAGAGGTTTTGGGTTTAGGGGCTTTTGGTTTAGGGGTTTAGAGTTTTGGGTTTTAGGTCTTGTTGGGCCCGCCCTATTGAAACCAAATAGAGGGAAGAATGGGACTCTGGGACCCTTATCATTGAGGGGCTACTGGGGAACCTAGAGCCCTAAAGCCCGTAGCCAGAGGCACAGCTGGCAGCCAGCTTCAGCACCACCTGAGAGTGCTCAGCGCAGCCACCAGGAGGTTTCTTTGAGGGCTCTCAGGTTAGGGTTGAGGATTGTGGGTTTAGGGTGTAGGGTTTAGGGCTCATTACGGGTTTAGGGTTTAGGATTTTCAGTTTGGCGTTTACGGGTTTAGTAGGGTGACTTATTTTTGGAGTTTCAGACGAGTTTTTGTCCGTAGGGTTCCGGAGGGGGCTTTGGGTTAAGGCTTTTTTCTGGTTCATGTCGCGATCTTGAACTGGGATCGCAAAACTTGGCTAAGGGGACTAAGGGCAGTTCGAATCAACTTGGGTGCAGCATGGTTTGTGCAGGCATCTGCGATCAATGTTATCCTGCCGAACTTAACGGCCAGTTTTGGTTTGAACATAAAGGTATCTTGGGGTTGGTATCAGCTGCAGTGTCATAATTTCTAGGGCTCGATCATGGTTTGCGTTTCAATTGGACGAAAACTTCTATCTACAAATGATTGTTTTCATTCAAAAAATTCGGGAACAGAATGCATGTGCCTTCTGGGAAGCTTTCGACAAGCATGCATGTGTGCTGGAACACGTGCCAGCACAAGGCCTTCCTTGAGGAAGGACGGGCTGCGTGAACCCGGTTCTACTGTAGGGGCCTTAAAAATTTGAATAGGGTTTTGGGGTATATTATACTACAATTATCACAAAGAGCCCCCAAATAGTATAGTAATTAAAACTTAGAATAGGGTTTTGGGGTATACTATACTACAATTATCATAAAGAGCCCCCAAATAGTATAGGTAATTATTCAGGCCCCTATATTACGTAGTTGAAGATGGAGAGGCCGCAGGCTGGGCCGTGGAGTCGTGGGGCTCCCGAGAAGGAATGTGACCGGTTTAGGGTTTAGGGTTTAGGGGTTTAGGGGTTTAGGGTTTAGAGGTTTGGGGTTTCCTAAACCCTAAACCCTAAACCCTAAACCCCTAAACCGTTTAGAGGTTTAGGGTTTAGGGTTTAGGGCAGCAGCCGCAGAGCAGCTGCTGGAGAGCCTGAGTTGGCCTTCTCGGAGAAGGAAGCTGACCCAACCGAAAGGCTTCAAGAAATCGACTGCAGCGAACCCTGGAACAGGGGCTTCAGGCTCAAATGGTGCAGTACGTCGTTACAATGAAATTTATATATATATATATATATATAAAGAAAAATATACTTTTGCTGGAAGATTTCAGCGCTTTACTTTTGTTGGATAGATGGATAGATATCTACATAGATATACCAATAGAAAATAGATAAATAAATAGGTCGACGTGTCAACCCCTTGTACGAAAACTAAACCCTAAACCCTGAAACAGAAAACATATTTACTCTTCAAGAGAGTGCAGCAGCAGGAGACAAAGTTTCAAAGCTGTCGCCAATGCTGCTTGTGATCCTTTGGTGATGATGTGATGTTTCTGCTGGGGGCAACGCTAATCATGATCACGATGAGATGGTGATTAAGGCGGCACCGAGCATCATCACATCACCCCATCGTCATCATCATCATCAGCAGCAGCAGCAGCATCTGCATCTTGATCATGATCATCGTCCTTGAGAACCTTTTGTAGGGCTCGGGTTAATTAGTGGTTGCATCCTCTGTTCGTCCCTTCTTCTGTTGCCATCATGGGCTGCAACGAACAGCCCTATTATAATTTTGAACTGCAGCCCTTAAAGCCTTATCGAACCCCCTGTTCTCCTTCACCCTACCCCTAAGTGAGCCCTTAAAGGAACCCCTAAACCCTAAACCCTAAACCCAAAGTGAGCTCTTAAAAGAACCCCTAAACGCTAAACCCTAAGTGAGCCCTTAAAGGAACCCCTTCTACAGGACCCAGGGGCTTGGCAGATGATCGACAGCCCTCCCCGGACAGACGCACGCCAGACGGAGGAGCCAGGCCGAAGTGTTTCATAGGGACGGTTTAGGCTTTAGGGATTCTTTAGGGTTTAGGGGTTTAGGGGTTCAGGGTTTAGGGTTTATCTAGGGTTTAGTTGATGGTATACATCCTGCGTTACCCATAATAAGGAATATACCACAGTTCCCAGAGTTTAGGGTCCTTAAGGTAATGCCGGATTTATACCATCAACAGTAGGGACGGTTTAGGCTTTAGGGTTTAGGGCGGGGTCGGGTTTGGGGTTTCGGGCTTGGGGGTTTAGGGAAGATACTGCTTCAAATGGGTTACCATGGGGGGCTTTTTTTCAGGGCTCTAGGCGAGTAAGAGGAGGGGGGGGGGTTAGGAGGAATTACAGGGCGATACCCTAAACCCCAAACCCTAAACCCTAAACCCCTAAACAGACCGGGGATCAGGCCCAGAAAGGGGGACTAGGCGTAGGGACAAGGTTGAGAGCTCAATGCTCCGGGTTTTTAGGGGTTTAGGGCTTTAGTGTTTTAGGGGTTTAGGGCTTTAGGGTTTTAGGGTTTAGGGTTTTAGGTTTTAGGGTTTTAGGGTTCCTTGCCAGCTTCGTGATGTTGAACCTCAAGAGCCTGGCAGCTTGCAGAAAATGCTTAGCTCAGAGTGGGGTCTTTCAAGCAGCAGCACAAGAAAGCAAAGTGCGCATTGTCCATGCGTCAGAAACCCTAGACCTTAGAACACCTGAAGTTTATAACCTCTCCAAAGAAAACCGCACAGACCGAAAGGTAGGTGCTTGTTTTTAAACTGGGAGGATGCATCACGAAACCATAGTGGGCACTGCAAGAAGGACAGCTTTAGTGTCCTCGCTGATCGCAAAGCATTAGCTAGTGGCTTTAACTCCGCTCAAACTTGCCTGCTGACTGTCCTTTTTGCATCCAAATGATTGGTAACTCTCTCTCTCTCTCTCCCTCTCTCTCTCTCCCTCTCTCTCTCTCTCTCTCTCTCTCTCTCTTTCTGTCTCTATACTCTAAGTTATAAGACTGGTGCCCGGGATGTTCTTCAGAGGCCTCCCGCCGGCTCAGTGGACCTCGCACCCAGCTGCTCCGATGCGCCTCGGCTCTTTGAGTGTCCCTGCTTTGCTCGTGCTTGGGGTGGAGAGGGAGAGAGCATCCCAGGGGTTTAGGGTGTAGGGTGTAGGGTTTAGGGTGTAGGGTTTAGGGTTTAGGGTGTAGGGTTTAGGGTTTAGGGATTTAGGTTGCAGCATCGGATTGAGGTGTCTCTTTTAGGTGGTCCGTGCCTTTACGGCTGCTCCATCGACTTGATAAAGGCTTTCAACCAATTGCCATGGGCCCCTCTGGCTGCCATGCTGTGTCATTTGGGCATTGCTGAGGAACTTGTCAGGTTTTGGGTCGCATGTCTTAGGGTCCACGCGCGCCACACCTCCTTTGCAGGCTGCATTGGTGCACCAATCAAAAGCTATAACGGGGCTCCTGAAGGTGACCCCTTTAGCGTGGTTGCCATGGCTGCGGTCTGCTACTGGGGCCATACAGCCGTACGGGCCACTACAGTCACCTTTGAAACATATGTTGACAACTGGAGTTGGTCCAGCGAGTCTTGCGCCGCGATTGCTGCTGCAGTTCCTGTCTCCCTGCACTTTTTGCGTTCATTGGCTCTCCCAGTTGACGGCTCCAAATCCTATGTTTGGTCCACAAAGCGCTCAGGCCGATTGTGGTGGCGTGACAACAAGGAGCGGCTGTTTCCAGATTTTCCTGTGAAAATGGTCACCGAGGTCCGCGATCTTGGCATTGCTTTCAAGTTTGACCGGGCGGGACATGCGAGTGCAAGAAAGCACCGACTTGCTGCTGGTCTGGCCAGTATTGATCGGCTGCGCCAGACGCCACGGCCTGTGTGTGAGCGGGCCGCACTCCTGCAACGAAGCATTTGGCCTGCCTGCCTTTACGGGTGTGAGGGCCACACACATACACAGGCGGACTTTCAACTCCTGAGGGGGCGAGCTGCCAGAGCAGTTGTTGGTCAACACCAAGTCCTGAGCCCTTTCCTTGCGCTCTCAGCTGTCAGCTCCAATGCCCAGGACCCGCAGGCCTTTTGTCTACTTCGGCAGCTGAGTGCCTTGATGCGAGCCTTTCGTGCAGATGTGGAAACGGCTGTGTCTGTCTTGCACATTGCCACCACAACCGCGGTTCCGCGCTTTGGTCATGGCCCTGCCTCTCCTTGGACAGAGTGGGAGTGTCATTGACGCCAGAAGGCGTAATTAAGGGACCCAACAACCATTGGGTCGACCTCACCGCTTGCAGGCTGTCGCAGCTGAGTGACTTGGTACAGACTGCATGGTCTTATCATGTCCAACTGCAAACACATCACCGCAATGGGCTGGGTCAATCGCCCCCTGCCTATCTGCCACTTACCTCGTCCCTCTTTGCAAAGCTTACTTGCAACGAGCAACTGGTCATCGCAAGGCATGTTGTTGGTGCTTTCTCGTCTGATGCGGCAAAGAGCAAATGGTGTCAGCAAGTTGACGGGTCCTGCCCGCTCTGTGGCCAGCAGCAAACGAAAGCACATAAATTCCTCCATTGCCCGAGCTTGGCCCATGTCCGAGCTGATTGGACACAGACTCTTCAGTTAGTTTGCTCGGACATGCCTCACTGGATTCATGGGCCCTTTGCGGTTTTACCGGAGGGCACTGAAGTGCTTCGGCTCATTTTTCAGACACGCAGGCTGCCTGCAACAGCTACCTTGCCGCAGAGTTGTTGCTTGCCGGGACGTCGAGGACACTTCCGCCTCTTCACTGACGGGTCTTGCCTCTACCCAGAACATGGTCCCTTCCGCCGAGCATCCTTTGCAGTTGTTCTTGACACTACAGAAGCGGACTTCGAGATACCGCTGGCCCTGCAGCAGTGGCGGGAGCACCAAACCCTGCCCCAGCAGTTCCATGTGTTGTCGCAGGGATTTGTGCCAGGCGAGCAGACCATCAACCGTGCGGAAATTTGTGCCATCATCATGGCCGCCCGTT
>CAJNJA010014208.1:27542-37934 GCA_905231915.1 Symbiodinium necroappetens | reverse complement strand
TGCTTGTAAAAAAAAACTCCGCCTTTAGAGTGCGCCATGCCATGGTTTGGGGAGCATGAGATAAGGGAACTCGCGACTCCACTTCTCTCCACTTCTCAGCCTGCTGGTGTACTCCAGCAAGTCCCTTCATACGGCTTATAGTAACTATAGCTACGGTTACCCGACTTGTACCCACTTATGGCTACCGGCCTACCTTTAAACCCCACTTGTAGCCACTGCCCTACTTATGATCCCCACTTGTAGCTAGTGTCCCTCCCAGTTCCCTTTCCAAGCTCAGACTCGGGACCTTTGCGACTCCGGTGTCGCCTGCGAGTTTGGGTATAATACTCCGGATGATATAAATCCTGCATTACCCATAATAAAGAATATACCATAATTCCTATAGTTTATGGTCCTTAAGGTAATGCAGGATTTCGATCATCAACCGTATACTAAACAATGACCTATACTATTTTTGGGGGGGTTCTCCATTACAGTTATATTATAATATACCCAAAAACCTTATTCTAAGTATTTAGGGCCACAAAATTACCTGTAGTGTCCATTGTGTTTCCCTTTTGGGGCTAACTTTCAGGATCCTGAGTATACGATTGGTTAAGCCAAAAAAGGGAACTTCAATGGAAACTATAGTGTACCATGATGCCATAGTCGAAGCTGCTATACTCTAGTATACGATAGTAGCCCATATTGTGCTACAGTCAAGGGTCTAGTTCGTGTGTAGGCCTCAGACTTTGGAGACACGATCCGCCCCATGGGGCTCCTCTGTGCAGCACTGGCAGAGTACCTTATCCTACGGAAGCACGATATTTGTTATTTTGACATCGAAGGCTGGAGATCCATTTACGATATGATCGAAGCCTCCATTGATCCAGGATGTTCGAACGGGAGCACGCAATTTGCCGCTTCCCGCATTACAGTTCACATCGAACCTCTGGTGCTTTCTTGCGGTGCTCGCCAGTAACGGCGGCCCTGCCGCATGGTATCGCGAAAGGTCTGGGCTTGTGTCTCCGTCACAAACTCGAGGCGTACCACTGCAGAGTGGGAGCTGACCATATGATTGTGGAGGGCGTCGACATCATTCCAGGAAAGGCCGGTGGCCCACTATAAACCCTCATGTGCGAAGTATAGGCACCCTACAACAAAGTAGGTTCTGGTGGGTTCAGGTATACAGCAAAAGCTATTCTAACTCCCGGGGGCTCCAGTTACCCAAGTTGTAGGCATGGGGCGTGGCTTTTTCGGCAAGCTGCTTTTTGGTGAACCATGAACCATCTTTCTCTCTGACCACCACGACCCCAGTAGGATCCCAAGAGACGTCGGTGAGGATCCAGAGGAGTTCGAGGATGAGAGCAAGTGAAAGGCCTGCGGCCGTCGGGGTCCACTTGTGGTTTCGGACCTCCGTCTTAAGTTATCCCCTAACCCAAAGAAGCTGCACTTCTAAGGATTCTGATGAGAAAGTCGTAATCACCGACTTTAGTAGGACCTGGGCCCTACAGGCCCTAAACCCTAAACCCTAAAACCCTAAAGCCCTAAACTCTAAACCCCAAAACCCTAAACCCTAAAACCCTAAACCCTAAACGGCCCTAAACCCTACCGTTTCTAATCTTACAAAGCAGGTCCTATCGAGTCCAGGCCTTCATTGGAATCTTCGCATACCTGAATCAATTCAATTGGAGGGTCTGCGGTTCCTCTATACCTTTGCCTTGGATTTGGAGGTGCCTGTGTGGTATAGGCTTTAAGGTTTAGGGTTCAGGGTGAAGGGTTTAGGCGTACCCAAGTGACTAAAGAAATCCCATGACAGCAAAGGGCCCAGTTTATCAACGGAATCACCAAGCTCTTATGCGAGAAAATAGGAACGCAATGGGAACCGAAGGGGAAAGCCCAAGGAAATGGTCAATCATGCAAACGAGAATTAAACAAGACAACGCACGAGATAACCGAAATCAACGTCTCGTGGTGTGTCTCTCTTCATGGTACGTGTGTTGCTTTCCAGTTCTTCAAAATCTAGCTCCTTTATGATTATTCCCCACCCTCCCGTGAGACTCCCTGGAGTGCCCAACCCCGCAGACTACCGTGAGACTCTCTGGTGTGCCCTACCGTGAGACTCCTTGGAGTGCCCACCCCCAAAGACTACCGTGAGACTCTTTGGAGTGCCCAACCCGGGGACCCCACGTCCAAAACGCCGGTCACTGGTCCCCATGGATCGTCCACCGACCTGAATCGAACACGTGTTGTGTTACATGTATGGGGACCCCACGTCCATATCGCCAGTCGGTGGTGTGACCCCATGAGTCGTTGAATGACCTGAATCGAACACTGTGTTTTGTTACGTGACCGGCGACCCCACGACCGTAACGCCAGTCAGTCGCGTGGCCCCGAAATGCATTATCTGTAGGGTGGGGATGTGCAAAGTAAAATAATTAGGTTCATTCCTGTTATCCCAGATTTAAATGATAATGTGGCGAACGATTAAGGTTTCGTGTTTTCCATTTTAAAGCAACATCACGAGCCGGAGTATGGCCCACTACTTGGATGTCCTGAGATCTCGAGGAAGAACCAGCGTGGATCAGGTCAGGTAAGCAGTTTAAAATTTAGGGCTTCGGGAGGCCTGTTCCGACGATCCAGTCTGAGTAGAGTAGGCGACTGTTGGTGATCTGGCATTTCACCATCGGTGCTTTCTCGGAAACAACCTGAACCTCAACACCTCGACTATCCATGGCCGTGCAAAGGCCCTTCCAGGAGGCAGCGTGATCTGCAACTGCACAAAGATTGGAATGCAGTCTTGATCATGGCTGCGGAGGATGTGCAAACTTGCAGCTTATTCATCACCTGGACCTGTTTAGTGCAAATTCAACCCCTAAAGTCTTAGAGCCTCAGGTCTTAGTGGACTTGCCATACGTTGCAATCCTTCTCATGGTAACGAGATGGACGACCAGTGTCCAGCCACGGACTACAAGTGTCCGGTCCCTGAGGTTCGGAGTTTGCAACAACGGCTTCCCTGCCCCTAAACCGTAAACCCCTGAACCCTAAACTTCCCCTAAACCCTAAAATCGGGCCCTAGACAGGGCTCAGCAACAAGAGCAGCAGAATCAGCATCTGCGGTAGATCTTCTAGACCTCGTACCCCAATACGGATGTTCGAGTTTTGTGGCGGTTCCTCAGAAACGGTGTCGTATAGGTCCTGCTAATCCTATGCCAAATCCTCAGTCAAGTTCAGCTGGGTTTAGTCAGCAAAGTTAAGTGCATAAGCAGTAGTAGTGAGTCAGTGAGTTCGAGCCGGTGAGTGGAAGTTCTTGCTGCAAATGTCCAAGTTAAGTTGGGTTGAGGGTTGACCAGTAATTAGCCAAAGGGTACACGAAATCTCGGCATGTGAAGGCGGGGTCAGGGTTCATCCTACAGAAGATGTGGAGAGCAGCCGCACGGGGCCCCTAAACCTTAAACCCCCTCTCTTGATTCTGGGAGCCACAGCTGCCAGGCTCTCTTGCCAGGCCTTGTCCGCTCAAAGATAGGAACGGAGAATTCGATTGCACCTCTTTTCGTCGGATCCCAGAGCCCCAGTAATTTGAGGATCTATAGGATAGAATAGGGTCTACCTAGACCCCAAAAGTATGTACAAATAATAGTTAATAGCCCTTAATGGCTTTGGGGCCATTGTTTCACGTACTAAGACGGAAGCTGGAGGAGAGAAAAGGGGCACGGCGCCTTCGGAAAGTTTGGACTACGTAACCTGCGCTGTTTTGGGGCTTATGTAGTCCTAATTTTGTTTTGAAAAGTTAACCTAAACCCCTATAACCCTAAACCCCTAACCCCTTGGGGTACTCAGCCCCTGATTCCGAGACAACTCTGCAAGATTGTTTCTTTCATGGAAATGAGCTCAGCTAAGATCCCGAGTTCAGCTAAGATCCCGAGTTCCAAGGAAGTCTTTCGAAACTTCATCAGCACCCCCAGGTTTAGGGTTTAGGGTTTACCCACAGGCTCCTAAGTAGTTCCTTTTGGTGGTTCATATATAGAATCCTATAAGGTAATCCCAAAAAGGAACTACTAAGGAGCCTATGGGTAGGGTATGCTCCCCACTATGCAGCTGCGTTTTCAAGAAACACATTCAGGAAGCACAACTCTTCGGGGCCAAGTGCCCACATAGAAGGGTTTTTAGATCCCCAAGACCCTGCTCTGAACTTGAATGGTGCTCGGCGTCTAAACCCCCATTATTTGGATACTTGGACCCTCGATTCTTGGACCCTCTGGGACGTCCTCATCCTCCCAATCATGAATGAAAAGAATCATTCGTCATAGAATCTCGAAACTATTTGTATTAACAACAGCAATGGTAGTACTAACAAAAATACGAATAGTAACAACCCTAGTAAGTAATACTACTGATAACAGTAACACTACAGTGATGATCAAGAAAACAAAAATGCGGCTGGGATCCGCCCTTTCGCCCTGTAGAGCAACGCCAACCGTGCGCTTGTGGCAAGAGGAGACCAACAAAAAGTTTAGGTTTGAGGGCCTACGGCTTATAGGGCGTATAGGGCTTATAAGTCTTATAGGGCTTATAGCGCTTACAGGGCTTATAGGGTCTGGGGTTTAAAGTTGAATAATGGGCTACTGGGATACACACTATTCAGTTCCGTTCCAGTTACCCAAGAAAGCGTAACATTGGGGTATACACTGTTCTGTGTAGTTACCCAGAGAACCCAATACACCTTAATTATAAGGAATATACCTTCAATTATAGGCGCCTGTATTGTTATGATTTAAGGTATACTCCTTGAATTAAGGGGTATTGGGTTCTCTGGGTAAACTGGAGCTCGGGGAAGGACAGGGTTCTACAAAGCAGGAAGGTTTAGGGTTTAGGGTTTAGGCTTGGTGTTGCTTGTTTTTTCGGGCATCTGGCTTAGTCAAACCATACCTCACGTTTTGTCGTCTCATGGCTTATTTAGTGTGTGGAAGAGAGATTCTTCTTTTTTTGGGGGGGTATAGAGGGTCGTGTTTTGGGTACGTTCGGGTATTCTCGTCGGGATTTTCCTGGCTTCTTGGCTTTTCTTGAGGTTTCTTTGGTCTTGTCTCCTTGCAGAGCTTGTATCTCAGCACTCGAGTACTTCCATGCGGGTCTGCAAGGTTTGGTTGTTTCGCATGCGGCGTAGGTGTCAAGTGTTCCGGTTTGGGAGTCCCAAACCTAAACCCTAAACCCAAATTGGGACTGCTGCAAAAGACAGAATTCCCGAGCCTGTGTACCTGATGTGCTTCCCAGGCCGAGGGAAAATAGGGGTTTGGGGCTTTGGTTTAGGGGTTTTGCGGGTTTGGGAGTCTTGGGGCTTTGGGGCTTTGGGGTTTAGGGGTTTAGGGTTTATAAGGTTAGGGATGCAAGCGCTTAATTAGCTTCGCTTCGCTCCGTTGCTCTCTCTGTTTCTCTCTCTCTCTCTCTCTCTTCCTTCGAGTCTATGGGTTAGGGACTGGAGAGCCCTCGCACAGTGCCGGTGAAGCCGTTTAAGCCTCCACGATGCAAAAGCCGCACTCAGCCGACTTACGTCTAAGCCTCCTCAACCCCAAGTCCTGAACCCTAGAACGGTTCTTGTTAGGGAACACGGTTTAGGGTTTAGGGTTTAAGGATTTTATTTAAGCTACCATAGTAAAGAAGCCATATTATTTACAATAGATCCCCATTATGGTACCTTAAACACAATCCCCTAGCAAGAACCGACATCTTAAGGCTAGCTGTAGCTGCCCCAAGAAAGCCACAGAGCTGAAACACTCGGAAATGCTGAACACTGATCGCACGCTTCTCTTATTGGGTACAGCTGCAGCTTCCCCCGCAGTCTTAGCGCATTCTTCTTGAACCGTCGGGGTCATCCAGGAGTAGAGGGTCTTCCCAGAGCCGTCAAGCTAATGTAGGAGCCTTATATAGGGTTTTGGGGGGTTCCTTAGTATAATTAGAATATAAAAAAGCCCCAAAACCCTGTTCGAACTTTTAAGACCCCTACAGTAGAACTCTAAACCCTTTCAGTTTGAATCACAAGTCCTGAGCCCTAAGCTGTACCGTCAACTTGCAACTCATTCCAAAAGACCCTTTCGGTCGCCCCACGGGGCTTAGGGCACCTGAAGGCCGTTTAACCCCTCTACCCCTCTCGAACCACTCAGACAAGCAATCTCGTGTGCTTGACGACCTCAATGCTTCCTACGAACTCCGCTGCTGCCGAGAGCTCGCCGACAAGATGTCGGAGTGTCGACCTTAGTGGTTTGCTCTAATCGGCCCGACGGGGGTAGCATGAATGTAGATCAAGAGAGGTACCTAGTATAGAAGCCTCAATGATTACCAATCTTATTCCTTAGGGTCCTTATCATAGTACTACTTTACGGCTACCCCCAAACCCTAGTCTAATTTTTTGAAGCCCTTAGATTAGACCCTACAGTAGGCCAGGCCTGTCACTTAAATCCCCGATTCCCCCTTAACCCTAAACCCTATAAACCCTACACCCTAAACCCTATAATCCCTAAGCCCTAAACCCTAAACCCTAAACCCTATAAACCCTAAACCCTAAGCCCTAATGGTGAGGTGAGGGTTGAGGGGTGTAGCGGCCGGGGGTCTAGGGAGGCTTACAGCTCCAAGGGCTCATGTGGATAGTTTTCTAAATTAGGGTCCCTTTTAGGTTATAAAGGGTTTAGGGTTTAGGGGTTAGGTTATAAGGGTGCCGTATACTGAAACCCTAATCAGGATTAAAATGAGCATTTTTTTATATAGCCCCAACAGGGAGCCAGTAATTGTGTATGGGGACAACAATCGACCTCTTTAGGGGTAACTGGGCTTCTTGTCAGCACCGACGAGTCGCAGCAAAGGCAGACCTAAGTACGAGGGGTTCGTTTCAGACAGGGGTTCAAGGATTAGGGTTTAGGGTTTAGGGTTTAGGGTTTAGGGGTTTAGGGTTTAGGGCAGAATTGCCCACAGCCAAGCTCCCTACACCCCTGAATCGATGAACCCGAAAATCCCACCCAAGACCCTCCTCCAAGTTGCCGGTTGTGATTCCTCGTGTCGAGGCGAGAGTCCCCTAAACCCTAAACCCCAAACCCTAAACCCGGCTAGAGGTACGTGGGGTCCAGAGCTTATACAAAAACAATCCCTAAATATGGGTAGTTCTCTAAATTAGGCTCCCTTTTAGGGTCCTTTTTGTAAGGGTGCTAATTTAGAGAACTACCCATATCCCTAAACCCTAAACCCTACACCCATATCTTTGCACGCCCAAAGCCCAAAACCCCTATCCTCCGCTCCCAAAAACCCGGGGGCTCCGGAATCCCTGAAGAAAGTAATACACCCTATGCCTATACTGCAATAGGAACCATTTAAGGTGTCTATTCCTGAATTTAGGGTAAGGTGTCTCTTCCTGAATTTAGGGGGTTCTTGAGAAAAGACAGCGAGCGATATTCGCAGGTCTGCGATCACGGCAAGGGTTGCGGCATTGCGTGCGACTGCACTGTCGGAGCAATCGGCCGTGGAAAACGCCGGAGACATCCCCGACAAAGAAATGAAAGGATGGCGGGCGATGTTCCACTGGGCAAGTGGATACCCTGCTGCGCTGACGCTATCACAACCAGCCCCCCTGCTCTCCGGAGCAATCGATTATGAGTTGTGGCGACTCTCCATAGCCACAGCCCATAGACACATGGCTACGCGCTGGGAATCCTTGTCCCTTGGTCAAGGATTTGGAGTCCAACGCGCAATAGCAGCAGGGGCCGGTGTGTTGCCAGCTGCCGTGTTGGCGACACTGCCGCAAGATGTCGCGGTGTATGTGACTGGTTGCACAAACCTGACCCGCCAGGCAGGACTCGCAGCCAGTTTGGGGGCAGATTTTGTGTGTGCCGATACCCGAAACCTCAAGACCCTCAGCCCTAAACTCTAAACCCTAAACCTGAAGACCCTAACCCTAAACCTGAAGACCCTAACCCTAAACCTGAAGACCCTGAACCCTAAACCTGAAGACCCTAAACCCCAAAAAAGGTGCCTGTGGAGCTGCGCCGGTTGGTGCGCGCCTGGTGGGGATCCGACCGTCTGCCGACCCTTTTCGTGCGTGCCAAGCCCAGGGTGTCCGGAGAGGGTTCTAGATTGGAGGATTGTTCGCATCTTTCGGTATTTTGGTGATTGAAACGCTGTGCGGTTTTGTTTTTTCAATGTGTTTTTGAGGGGGCAGGGGACTTGGGGAAAGGGAGTATGCCAGAATTAAGCGGTCTCTGGTTGTGGCGACGGCTGTAGGGCTTTGTGGTCTCTGGACCAGACCTTTCTTAGGTTCTGGCTTGGGCCATGAGGGTCTTCAGACTCAACATCACGAAGTGGAGCTGGGTGGCTATCACTAAACGAAACCCTAAACGCTAATCCCTAAACCCTAATCCCTTAACCCTTATCCCTGACCCCTAAACCCTAAACCCCTTATCCCTAAACCCTAAATCCTAAATCCTTAAGGTTTAGGGTTTGCATAGTTTCGATGCCTCCCCAAGGCCACAAGAATCCTGAAGCGCGGAAACCCCCAAGCACTAAAACCCCAAGCCCGAAGCACTGCAGGATGAACAACGAAAGCGAGGGCCAGGGTATCAACATTCTTGAGTTTTGCAAATCCCTAGGGCTCCAAGTATACAAAATAGTACCTACTTTGGGGTCTACAGTCTGTAAATCGTACCTACTTTGGGCTATTTGAAGCCCCAGGGAATGAGGGATGGAAGCTTCAGGGCCTTTAGGGGGTTAGAAGTCTTGGGCTGGGGGGGGATAAAGAATTGCATGTAGGGAGCACAATAGGGGGCCTTGCTAGCTGAACCAGCACTCAGTGACCTAGCTCCGCTGTGAATCCTGCGGTTCCCTAAAGCCTAAGCCGTGTCTTTGAAAAGCAAAGAAACCGCAAAGTCGAACCTGGACCCCCATGTTCGGCTTTCTTACCATGAGTTCCCTAAACCCTAAACCCTAAATGTTGCACAAGGTCCCTAACCGAATCGGGTTTTTTTCCTCAGCGTTTTGAGTTTTGGGTTTGACCGTAGATGCTGCGACTTAGGGGTTTCGGGTCTTGGGGCTTAACTTGGGAATTTTGCGTGAGACTTAGCACTTGCAGAATGGCCTTTAGCACCTCGGAATACCGGCGTAGGCTCCAAAAGGTCATTCGCATGCATGGATGCTTGTAGCTCAAGCTGATGCTTTAGAGTTTACCTGCCCTTTGCTGCACGGCCACTGGTAAAAACAACACACACCCGTCAATCACAAGACTTTGCGCCCACGACGTTGTGCATCCTGCACTCTACAAGTCCTAAACACAAAGCCTACCCGGTGAACCTACAGATAATGCACTCCCTTTGAGAAAGGGTGGGTTTGTCGTCTGGGCCGATCCAAAACATGAAACTACTGTTGATGATATAAATCCTGCATGACCTTAAGGACCCTAAACTATGGGAATTATGGTATATTCCTTATTATGGGTCATGCAGGAGTTCCATCATCAACCGTATGAAGCAACACGAACAAGCAACTATGCAAGCATGGATGGCATTGGCAATGACACTGCTGCCAGCAACAGGCAGGCATTTTCCTGTCGCAATTGCAGTCAGTACCTATCGCTGTCTATATGTATGTATGTATGTATGTATGTATGTATGTATGTATGTCTGTATTGTGGTATGTATGCATGTATGTATGTATGTATGTATGCACGCATGTATGTATGTATGCACTCATGTGCACACGCCCTAAGCCGAATGATGCCGTGGCGGAGTCACATCTGGCACTTGCCACTGCTGCTGACCGGCGAGGCCCAAGACTGCAACGGCTTAGGGTTTAGGGTTTAGGTTTCAAGCTCGATCTGCGGCTCCTAGGGTTGATGGGCTTCATGGGGTTTACAGGCTTTATAGGGTTTATATATGATTCCTGGCAGTTTTGTAGGGCTTACAGGGTTTATTGCTTACTAGTAGTCTAGGTAACTGTATGTAACCTTTAACCGTTCTTGTGGTGGTGCAACCCTAAACCCTAAACCCTACATGGTCTCAAAGGTAACTGTTAGTTCCCCAGGATACTGGACAAGTAAGATAGGCTTCACAAGGCTCCTTGGGCTCCGGGGGTTTGTAAGTTTTATGTGGTTTCCGGGGCTGTTGAGGGTTTACAAGGTTTTTAGGTTTCATAGAGTGGTTCGGGCTTTATAAGAAACAGGACATGGCCCATAAACATGTGAATAGGGTTTTGGGCTTTGCTATTTTGTGGGGGGTTAGATAGTGTAGACACTTGATTAGATATTGCATGCTCAGCGCCTCATGGTTCGACCGTATCATCATAATCCATTCAACGGGCGGTTTGATGATTAATCAGAGGGTACTTTTGATGTTGTAGGGTCGTATAAGTTGCTCATAGGGGTCTCTGAAGGGTTTTGCGAGT
>CAJNJA010014208.1:3777-27400 GCA_905231915.1 Symbiodinium necroappetens | reverse complement strand
ATATACACATACATATACATATTTATTTAGATTTGTGGTTCACATTTTCTGATTTCTTTCTGGTACGCTCATTTCTTCATGCAGCTTGCAGGGGGAACGGTTGATAGGTCTGGGGGCACAGAACCTTGAGCTTGAGACTGCGGGGCTTGGTTCAGGCTCCAGTGTTTACCCATGGGCTCCTTAGTAGCCCCTTTTTTGGGATTACCTTATAGGATTTTAAATATGAAGCACAAAAAAGGAACTACTTTGGAGCCTGTGTTTAGGGTTAGGCCTGGCGTAGTTTCCAGATCTGTACGTCCGCCTTTGGGGGTATCCGGTGCAGTGTAGAGGTTGATTTTGGCTTCGCGGGAAGTACGGTTGTTTGCCGCAAGCCTCTTCATGCGCAGAACCGCAGAACTGTCGGACATCCGGACCTTGAACCTTAAGGTTCTTGGCATCGTTTTTGAGTTCGCTGGCTCTTGGGGTTTATGCCATACCCAGGGGTCATACCCCACCCCTTTGCTTGGGTAGTTACCTACCTTTCGATGCAACCGATCCTAACCAACAGACTAGGTACCTAAAAACAGGGGCAGGGTATGACCCTTCAGGTAATTACTATTGCAGGGAATTCCAAAGACATGCTGTCAGTTACCTTCGAAGGGGGGGGGAGAGTCAATCCTTCGCGTACCCTGAGCCGCCATCACAAACTCGAACCCTAAACCCTGAACCCCTAAACCCCAGACCCTAAACCCCACATCTATGCAGACCCAATCCCCAAACCCTGCTTAGACTCGGCTTAGACCCTACGAAAGATCTACGCCCTGAACTAAACCCTCTATAAACCTGAAACTTACACCGCTTAGGGTTTAGGGTCTAGGTGTATAGTAGGGGTTTAGGGGTTTAGGGTTTAGGGGTTTAGGGTTTAGGGTCTACAAACCCGCAACCTGACTTCAATGGGCCCCGGCTCATTTCTGGGTCCTCCGTGTCGAGCCAGGCTGTAGCGGAGCAAGCTCCGACTGTGCCACCTTACGCGTCCTGGTTTGATGTTGGGGGATTTCTTACCTTTGGTTAGTAGGGAATGGAGGAATGGGAACTATTATAAGTACCATTACTACCATTCTTCCATTCCCTACTAACCAAAGGTAGGGTTTAGGGTTTAGGGTTTAGGGCCGGGTTGAAGGGTGCAGGTTCCAGCGATTTGGATTTAGGGTTTTGGGGTGTCTGGTTTACTTATACCCTCAAAAGTAGGTTAAAATAGTTGCTCTAGAATTTATAAGGCCATTCTTTTGTGTATTGTTGGGCTTGCCTGGACCGCAAAAGGGCCCTCTTATAAGTTTGGGGCCATTCTTTTGCCTACCTTTTGGGGGTTTTAGGATATAGGATCTACGGTTCCGATCTTCGGATTTCGGCAGATTCGGCTTCAGATGAGTTGCATAATATGGGAAGTGTAAGTAGAATAAGGTTTTGGGGCTCATTTGCAGGTTCTTTGAAGAGGGTCCTACGAACTTGGGATCTAGAGCAGGTTTCAGGGTCCAGGGTTTAGGGTTGTCACAAGGGTAATGTAGGAACCTCACTAAGAAACCTTGGGTCTTCCTTTCCTTGTTGGGGTTATGGGGCCAGGGTTTCTTAATCAGGTTCCTACATTATGAGTCTTGCTTTACGGCGATTCTCCGTCAAACGGTTTAGGGTTTAGGGTTGCTACTGCCACTCTTTCCTAAGCCCTAGACGCTCGGCATTGGGGTTATTTCAAGCCTTCAAGGCCAAAGTATGTATATATTTCCTGATTAGGACCCTCGGAGTTATGTTCGGCACAAAACCCAGGGCCCTTCTCAGAGGATCAGAAGGGTGAGGTCATATCTACACAGTTAGGGTTGTATGTATGTATGCATGGTTATATGTATGCCATGTATGTTTGCAGCTACAGTCTTCATGACCTTGGTCACTTAGTCCCATCCTCTAAGTGGCTTAGCAGTGCAGCCGGAAACATCTTTGGAGCGTTGATGCTGCAACCATAGTCATAGTCCTAAAACCCTATAAACCCAAAACCCTGAACCCCTAAACCCCTCAACCCCTAAACCCCTAAGCCCTAAACGCCTAAACCCCTAAACCCCCTAAACCCCTAGACTTGCAGACCTGTGCCCCATATAAGTATTCACCCCAGCATCAGAAGCCCGAACCCGGAGCGTGTGTTTAGGGTAGAAACCCGTGGTGTTGCTCTAGATCTGTGGGGTTACGCTTACCCAGAGGCTCCTAAGTAGTTCCTTCTTGTGCTTTATACTTAGAATCTTATAAGGTAATCCCACAAAGGAGCTGCTAAGGAGCCTATGGGTAGGACTGTTGGTTTTGGAGAATAAGGGTTCAGAGTTGAAAAGGTTGACAGGGTATGTCAGAGCGGAGGCTTGCGGATTAGGGTTTAAGGTTTGGGGTTCCTTTAAGGTTTGATTAGGGTTTAGGGTTTATGGTTTGGGCTTCCTTCAAGGTTTGTTTAGGGTTTAGGGTTTAGGGAACCGCAAGGTGTACAGTGAAACACCACGGAGCCCCAACGAAGAGAACATCTTTCCAGAGAGTCCCCCACTTAATTACCAAAAGCAGAGAACTTATTAGTGCCTTATCTTCTAGGGCCCGGAAAAACACAGAGCATAACATACCCCAAACGCCTTATTCTGAGTATTCAGGCCCCATTGCCTTAGATTTGGGATGTGCCCAGAATTTGCGTTGCAGCTCCAATTATCTACAGTCAGTTCACGCTTCCATTCTTGTCCATAGGTTCTTGCAAACACGAAATTCCGGAGAAAACCCTGGCCCCTGAACGCTGAGCCCGAAATCCTAGAGCATGAAGCGTATATGCGCGAAACCAGAAATTTGCAGATGTGGGTCTGTAATTTGGGGTTACATTGTCGAGGTATTAACTAACTAGTAACTAGCAACGTTCAGAGACCGGCACGAGGCTGAGCCCGGCTGTTAAAACTACATATTGCCTGCTGATTCTGTGTCTACTTAGTATCTTTTGCAAAACGTTGGGCTCTATGTGGTACAGGTACGGTAGGCGGAACCTAAATGGGCTAGCTTCGGTGCCATTTGTTGGTGCTGACTCCTGCGCATGGGACGACCCAGAGAACCCAATACGCCGTAATTAAGGAATATACATTAAATTATAGGGGCGTTATTATTATGATTTAAAATATATTTTTAAATTAAGGGGTATTGGGTTCTCTGGGCATAAACGTGTGCTCTGTAAGCCCCCAAACTGTTAGCTAACCGACCGCGACCCCATGCCGCATTTCGGGCCAACGACTTTGACTAGCAAAACAAGCTTTTCGGCACGCCCTTCTTGAGCGAGCCGCCAATCGCCGACCGTATGCACACTGTCGCAATGCCTGAGATCCCAGATTCCGTACCGCAAATCCTCAATCGGCTGCATTGTGTTTGGTTGCCGGTGCTTGCGCATGTGGTTTGGGGATGTTGATTGGGGTGGGCCTTGGCCTGCCGATATCTTCAGGATGGTTCTGGGCGACAATGCCTGCTTAATCTACGTGGTCAGCCACCTTGCACGTGGTTAGGGGGAAAGGGAGAGACAGAAAAAGAGAGACAGAGAGCTAGCAGGAAAGGGAAAGACAAAGAAAGGGAGGAGCAGGGTAACTATTGAGTTATATGTCTAACATACATATATATATATATGTATTTGCAGTATATGTACATGTACATGTGTATGCATGCATGCATGCATGCATGCATGCATGCATGCATGCATGCATGCATGCATGCATGCGTGCATGTATGTGTGTATGTATGTATGTATGTATGTATGTATGTATGTATGTATATGTATGTATGTACGTATGTACGTACAGTGAATGAGGCGGAAACTGCTACAGCGCCGCAAAACGAATGAGGAGGACTCTGTAGACATCGCGGGGTGACATTCAGTAGCAAGCCGACAAAGGGAGAATCACACGCCCACAAATATGCATAAATCCGATTGCGAGGTGTTTGCCACGTGTTGAGCAGTTGAGCAATCAGCCAACCCCAGGAGTCGATTGCATAAAAAGCTCGTGTGCCTTTGATCCGAAGCCCGAACCTTGAAACCATGGCAATGATACTAGATGTTGTCAATTATTGTTCCATCTAGGTCGCACATAGTGACATAGTGTTACCCTTGACATCTTCTGTTGCTGTGACGCCGACACTAGTTGTGATATGGTTATTCGCGCTGTCAGGGGTTCAAAATCCATGTTGCGCCCAAATCGAAGCTTTCAGGCATTCCGCTGCCAAAACGAGCCTCTGGCAAAGCTGCTGGGATCGAACTAATTAAGCTGTTTGTCTTTGCCTATCGTACCCCCAAAGAACGATTACGCCAAAGTCCGAACGGAAGAGACCTCAACCAAAGCATCCAACGTGCACGGAACCTCAAATGCGCAAACCCTGGGATCCTAGCTAATCCCAACGTTTCACAACCCCATGCAGTTCTCATGTGCAGAGCACGGGGAAACCGAATCTCACATCCATGAATACCCGGTAGACTTAGGCCAACAAAATGTGCTGCACGTACCGGCATGGTGTAAAGTCTGGGGGCGGCACCATTTGTGGCCGTAGGTTTTGGATTGTATATACGGAGGGTTGTGCATTCCGCATTCGAGGACAGAAAGAAATTGAGATTTATTCCCGCGTGTGGAAATAGCTCATGGGGGCTAGGTTGTTGCGGGTTCGGTCTCGGGATTCAACGTGCATGCAGAGCTTACTTCAAGCCCAAGACCTGTTAGGACCCGGGAGACTACGTTGAATAGTGGATGAGCATCCAGAGTGCTCAAAATCTTGAGTTAAATTCAGGGGAACACTTACTAGGGCACCTGGTGTCTTGGTGTACGACCGTTTACAGTCTCGCAACGAAGGAGCCTTGGTTAAGTGAACTACTTGAAACGACATCCGAATGCCATGCCCGAGATGTACATCCCTCGAGCCTACATCCAAGAACCCTTTGGCTGAACAACCCGAGGGCCGTAAAACTCCGAAACCTTCACATTGCACAACCTCAAGGCAATATAAAATTGGCAACACGGAAGACGGGTTGGCACGCTTAGTTGCTTCGACGCTTTCGCCAGCCCATCCTCAACGTGTAAGACATGCTGCTTCCAGGCTTGCAACGCAAGCCTTTGAGGTTCGGCTTTCAAAGTTGAAGGTTACAAGTTTGTTTGAACAAGTAGCTTTTGGGGTGGAACATGTGTTGTGAAAAACTGGTGGTATTGTTAAAAACTGATGATGGCTCTGATGATGATGTCGGTGGTCATCAGTATGATGGTCAAAGGTGCAGACAATGACTTTGGCGGTCAACAATGTTGATGGAAGTTGCATACAGTGTTACTTTCTTATCACTCATACGATTCACCCAATATCACCACCGCTGTCATGACTGTTGTTCTTGCCATTGCCCTTTCGTTTGAGCTTGCCCTAAACCCTATTATAAATTATGAACCCTGAAGCTCAAGCTCCGCCTAGGTTTTACCGCGAGACTGTTCCGGTTGATTCGCCAAAGACATGGACATGCGAGGGCACCAGCAGCCGGCCTGCAAAACTACCCCAGCCAATAGGGGCCCTTCTTCAACCCTGAGCCTTGCAGAGCAAACACTGCGTGTTCGGGGGGTGCTATATCCCAGACAGCTCGGCATGCTGCATGAGTTCGAAGATGTGTAATGTGCCCCCCCGCTTTTGCCCTCTAACAGAACCTGCTGGCGTGATTGCTATGTTACCCATGACAGGGCTTTGGAGAGGGCTTGGGTGGAGGTTCTGCGGGTTTGCGGTTCTCCACGAATATCGGGTGGAGGCTTTGGGGATCACCAAGAGCTCGAAACCAAGCCCCGATCACTCCAAGATATTTACCGAAACTAAAAACCTTTCATTTTGAAGATTTTTCCTCCAACCCCTCCACAATCGACAAAGTCTGAGGCCTGTTGCTGTAGAGTAGCACAGTAGTAGTACAGAAGTAGTACATGATTGTACAGCAATAGTACACTAGTACAGTAGTAGTGCAGGAGTAGTACAGGAGTGCTACAGAAGTAATACAGGAGTACTACAGGAGTCGTACAGGAGTCGTACAGGAGTTGTACAGTAGTAGTACAGTAATTAGTAGTACAGTAGTAGTACAGTAGTAACAGTAGTACAATACTAGTACAGTAATGGTGCAGTAGTAGTACAGTAGTAGTACAGTAAAAGTATATATTAAAGGGTGGTGTTTTTGGGTTTAGGCTGAGCTTCGGGCTCGAGGGAAGCAAACTGTGGGTGCTTAAGATTTAAGATTGACCATTAGCACAACAACAGCGAACAGCAACAAAATCCGCCAGCCAAAAACCACCGCACTAGAGAGACCGTCCCCTTTTTTGGTAGCTGTTTGAATAAGCCCGGCGCAAAATGCATCATAGAGACCCACTCGCTTAAAGGGACCGCCACATTACCCCGATTCCACGGCTCCGAAACAGCTTCGGGAAGGGTTCCGTTTAAGGATTCCTCCACGGCCTCCAGGCTTCGTTTAGGGTCAGGTTTCTTCTTGAAAGCCCTTTTCCCCAGGCGTGCACCCCATCTCCTTTGCGATCCCATCCGAGGACATGGGGGCTTGGGATGAGCCTACGGGTGTTTCAGCGAATCATGTTTACAAGGTTGCTATTCAGGCTTGAATGGTGGTTATGATAAACATACCCAAGGGGCTGGAGAACATTTGTTGGGGGGTCCAAGGGGCTCATAGTTACAGCTTGTTTGCGACATTGCGCCTTCGTTTTACAAGGCGGCTCCAATACTGCGTTGGCAACACTGCCTTGCGATGAAGGGCTTAAACTTAGGCCCTACCTTATCCCCAAACAACCTGCTTACCTGTTTGGGGTTAATCGTTTCGGGGTCCATTTTGGGCCTGTTCTGGGGTTCTGGCCGTAGGGTTCCTGAACCTTGAATACCTTGAAATGTATTGACAAAATATCAATTTTTCGTGGTCCTTAGCTGTGGTCTGTGACATTCGAAACGAAGCTTTTAAGAAGCAGGTCACACTTGCAGCAGGAGGGCTTGGATTCATAAACCCAGGCAGCTTTCCCTTCTCTATTTGGAGGATCCAGGGAACTTTGTAAGTTAGGCTGTAAGTTCCTTCATTAGTGGTATAAGTCATTGTGCGCATAGCTACCTTGATTTTATAAGCCTCGTTACCAAGTCCCGTGATCCTTTAAGTCTGGATCCATTATGGAGCCACTATAAAACCCTTGAGCCCTCAACCCTAAACCCTAAAACCCTAAAACCCAACCAGCACCAGGAGACCCTAAACCCTAAAGCCCCTAAAGGCCCTAAGCCCAGCACCAGGACATCGTTCCCTGTGTCCCGGAGAAGTTTACCGACTTCGCTTCTCTGCTTCCCGGAGTCGAGGACGGACTTTGTTTGTGTTTTGGGGGTGTAGGGGTTTAGGGATTTAGGGGTAAAGGGTTTAGGGATTTAGGGATGGAGGGCTTGCGAATTTTGGTTTATTAAACTAAGTTATTTAAGGTTTAGGGAGTAGGTTTTGGGGTTTTGGGTTGGTGTTCTTGAGACTCAGGGATTCGCAAAGGGTACTACAACGGATGCTAAACGGGTTGCTATAGGGTTGCAGTGCTAGAAGGCAAAAATAGTCGAAGCGTCGGGTTTGCAGAGGCCTGCTTGTCCGACGCCCTACACCTTAACTTCCTTCTCCCTAATCTCTATGCCCTATCCCCCAACCCCTAACAAACCCCTTTGCAGCCACTATAGCACAGTACATATTATCCCCGGTGCCGGTAGAATTCCTTATGGCCATTATTTCGTACATAATAAAGGCTTGTCGGAATAGCTATGCCGATGCTGCAGCCATCTTTAGGCCCCATGTTCGAACCATTGCCGAGTTCGGAGTCTTGTGAAGGAGACCTACATTTTTCCGATGACGTCCTTCGGTGAGATGGAGTACAAGAGGACCCGAGTTCGAGACTTCAAGCTCGGGAGGGTGCCTAGCTAATCTTTCCTGTGGGGCCGTATTCTAGTAATACTAGAAATCCTGAAGTCAAAAATCTTTGCTGCGGGGCAGTATCCTAGAAATCCTGGATATAAAATATCCGAGGTCCGAGGAGTGATTCTAAGTTCAGGAGGCTTTTGTATCTAGGCATCTTGGTGGATGAAATCAGAGCCAAGTTAGATGCATCACCACAATACGCCCGAAGCACTAAACCCTAAATCCCTACCTCCAGGACACCCTATATTAGGGTTTAGGGTTTAGGGTTTGGGGTTTAGGGTTATATAGTAGAAGACAGCAAAGTTGGGAGCATCATTATTCCTCACGCCTCTGGGGCAAAGCATGAGGGGTCCCAGCACGAATCATACTACGGGTTCACTACAAGCCTTCGGAAGCCTGGCTTTCCATGATGGCCATGACCGCACCTGGGATTTGGCAATTGGTCTTCGGGTTTGAACTCGTCCTCGGGTTTGGGGATCAACGGGAATTCTGAATGTGTTCAGGTTTGAGTTTATTCATAGGTTTAGGGCTTGGCATACAGGTTGTAGGCTGTTTAGGATCGCAGGGCTAGTGTTGCGGTTTCGAAACGGCAGTGCAGCAGTAGAGCCAGAGAATCATCACCTGCTCTGAATCACCGAACGCCTACCCTGAACCGTTATACACCTGAAGCTCTACAAACCCTCAACCGAAGCCCCCAATACCGAAACACCTCAGACCCTAATCCTCAGTCCCTATAGACCCTCAACTCTCAACCTAATCCCCAATTGCTATAAACACTTAATGCCCTGACCCCTGAACCCTATAAGCCCTAAACCTTAACCGTGAACTCTGATCCCTACACGCTGAACCCCCTCAGTCGAGTCGCTCACAGTTCCAGGATGTATCGAGAAGCCCGCTTCGGCGTGAAAATCCGGCGACAAGGCCCTATTTCCTAGGACCCAGCTAGCTCAGGGTTTAGTTTTAGGCGTGTTTAGAGGTTTTGCAGGTGTCTCTAGGGTCGGATGCCATGTGTAAACGGGTTTCATGAGGGTGTAATTTCGATAGCTTTCAAGGTTGTGTGGAGGATTTCGGGGCTTAAGGCCTGCCAGGGTTTGAGCCTAAACCCTGAACCTTAGACCCTGAACCCTAAACCCTAAGTCCAAACCCGAAACCCTAAACCCCGAGTCTAAACCCTAAACCCTAAACCCCAAGTCTAAACCCTAACCCTAAGTCTACACCCTAAACCCCAAACCTAATCCCTGAACCCTAAACCCGAAGTCCACACCCTAAACCCTAAACCCTGAACCCCAAACCCTAAGTCTGAACCCTAAGCCGTAAACCCTAAACCCTAAAAGTCTAAACCCTACCCATAGGCTCCATGGTAGTTCCTTTTTGTGGTTCATATTTAGGATCCTATAAGGTAATCCCAAAAAGGAACTACTTTGGAGCCTATGGGTAAACCCTAATCCGGATCCAGGCTGGGAGACAATGCGGATCTACGAGATCCTCGCTGCGGGATCGGCCGCTTGTACGCTCTATCCTTGCCTTTTTCCCTACGCCCAAGGGTCCTAGGTACTGTTAGTTATGGGGGGGATACTTCCGCAAGTCAAAATCACAATAATCACAATAGTAATATTAATAATAATATAATGATCATCAGAATAATAATAACAACAATAATCATAATAACAATAATAGTAATAATAGTGATAATACGCATAATCATAATCATGATCATAATCATAATAGCAAGAATACTAATAATAATGGTAATTATAATAATGATTATAGTTCCTAATATAGAAAGCCTAATCACATTCTACTATACAGGTACTTTCGACCCTTTGGGCTCTGAAAACCTGCCCTCTTTAAAGTCCCTGTATCATTGGGTTTGGGGCTTAGGGTTTGTGATCTCCTTTTGTAAGTCCTTAAAAGGGTATAGGCTATTTAGGAGATATGGTAAACCTTAAAGCCCAAAGAAACTTCCAAACTTAAACCCCACCCAAGCCGCAGTTTGGGGCTTTAGGGTTCAGGGCAGTGGGTTCTATTGATGATGTTCCATGTCTGTTGCCTTTGCTGCTTAGATGCCGTACATCGAGAAAGTGGAGCAGATTCCCCCGACTGCGCTCGTCTTCGTGAACAAGACGCTCTTGAAGCAACTGAGCTCCAGAAAAGAACAAACTCGAGAAAAACCCTTCTCCAATTCCGGTACGTTAGGGCTCTGATGATTTCGGGTCTTTTTTTTTCGCGGGGGGGGTCCTCTGTTTTTGGTCCTTGGCATCTGCGTCTTAATTATGCTCCGAGTGTAGGAAGAAGGGTTGAGGGGGCCGAGAGTTCACGTAGTGTTACCTCCGTTGTGCTTATGATTCCTTTACGTTCTTCCGGTTGGCTCTAAGGACATTAGCTTCGTCGGTTTCTATATGAACTATAATAAGTGGTTTAAAGTTCAACTTCTAGAAGGGGTCCAGAACTCAGCCAAGATTATGCATGTCTTGCCCACTGAGGTAGAGGCCGTTAGAGGCCCTATAAGAGTTCCTGCTGAGGTTTCGGGCATACAGAGACGGTTTGCTGCAGGTCTATTGCTGCTTCTAGGATACTCAATAACAAGGCCATTTCTATCAAACCTTACTCTCGACACAGGTTGCGAGACACAATCTGAAATAATCAATGCCTCCAACACCCGAGATGCTCTGTGCTTGGGCCATCTTGGGCCCAATAACTTGGCGTCCTTCTGGCTGGATCTTAGGACTTTAACTTTTGGGGTTTCTATATGGATGAAAAAAATAACTTTTAGGACAGGTTCAGAAATCAGCCAAAGGCTCTTATTCACAAACCTGAAAAGATCGTTTGAAAGCAGTTCATATGGACAAGCAGAAAGGTAGACTCGGGCAGGCAAAGATGAACTTGGTAGCACTGTCGGAAACCTTACAATCACCCTTATGGTTCCTCTAGAGGTATCCTATTGATACATACTTTTCAGGGCCCCAAAACTACGACCCAGGGTAGTATGGGCCATGTAGCAGGGAAGTCCTCAGCACGCTTTGCTTCATCCTGAACCGCTCTCTTGCCTACCCATAGGCTTCAAAGTAGTTCCTTTTTGGGATTACCTTATAGGATCCTAAATATGAACCACAAAAAGGAACTACCATGGAGCCTATGGGTGAGGCAGGCAAAGACCCCAAACCCCACATAAAACCCCATCAGCCCCAACTAGGTTTAGGGCAGGGTTAGGGAACTCTAAAGTGTGCATACCCGGACGCTCTGACATTCCCGAGGGCGGCGCGAGAGCTGGGAGGGCGGAAAGATGGCACCTGGCCTGGCTACGCCATGCTGGCCGCAGCGTGTCTGAGAGTTTATTGCAAGGGCTTTACATGGGCTGCATGGGTTGCACACAGGGTTCTAATGGCTTCAGTGAATAGGGGATAGGGATAGGGATGAGGATTGAGGGGCACGGTTGAAAACTTGATGCTTTGTCATAGCAGCCCCACAAGGACTGCCCAAAGCCAACCATAAAACGTGTTCTAGTAGCAATGTCTCAAGCACCATGTGATTGATAGAAGTACTGTACCGACAGCGAATCTAGAAAAACTGCCTGGCCATTCCAATAGGCTGATAGGGATTGCAAAATCGTATTGAAAGGTTCCGTTCGTCTTGACAGGTATGAGCCTTGATCTTGCTTCATGTTGAGGATGAATTGCATTTCGTGATTTGGGGCTTCGTGTCCAGGCACAGGAAGCAAAGCCATGCCATCCATACGGCCAACATGGGTGTTTCCGAAAGTAAGGGATCCTGCGATAATTTACTCCAAAGAGTACCATCTTAACATAGGAATCCCTACTTAAGGAACCCATGTGTGCTGTAACCCTTGCCTGGACCCTCAAGAACCTACCTTTTAGGGCTCCTTCTGATGTTTTTTACGAACGTTAGGTTCTTCAGGGTTGCGGTAGCCCTACTGTTGATGACATAAATCCTGCACTACCTTAAGGACCCCAAACTATGGGAATTATGGTATATTCCTTATTATGGGTCATGCAGGATTTTTATATCATCAACCATATCTCTCCCCGTGTGGCGCTAAGGCGCAGCTCCTCCGGCACACGCAGCAGCACCTGACAACAGAGGCATGCTGCTGAATGGAACGTCGCACGATCATGTTCGGAGTATGGCTATAGGGTTTAGGGTTTGCTGCTTACGTTTTAGGGTTTAGGATGGGTTTAGGGGTTAGGGTTTAGGACTTAGGGTTTCATAGGAAGCAGACAAAGTGTTGTTGTTCATGTTCGTTTTCGCCGTGGCCATCATGAACACGGTCATCATCAATCATGTGCCTTCAACGTAACAATCCACAACCTCTGAGACTTCGAGGATGACGATGACCGTTTATGCCGTGGAACTTGACCTGGCAATTATGATGCGATAGCTGCTGCGCCACCTGCTGGTTCAAGTAGAAGCGCAACAACAAGATGTCAGGAAGGCCGGGAAACCGTCCACATTCAAACCAATGCCCCGAAACTTCTCCTGAAATTTCAATCCTAAACTCGAACCCTAAACCCGAAACCCCAAAATGCGAAGGCTCACTGTGCCCGCATGGTCTTCAGATTCTCCTCTGCAGGCCCTGGCGCGATACATCTTGTCTGCATCGGGGCGCGGCACCCTTGATGCATTTAGGATTTATTGATTTAGGGTTTAGAGTTTAGGGATTTAGTTTAGGGTATAGGCTGTATTAATTAGTATAGGGCCGTATAGGGTTTAGGAAGAGTTGAAGCTTCCACGGTGGTTTGCGGCTTTGGGATGCGGGCTTGCGGATCTCAAGGCGTTTTGTTTGCGTTGTTTAGGTGTGTGTGTGTGTGTCTGTGTGTCTGTGTGTCTGTGTGTCTGTACATTAAGATGTATTTGGTTCTCTTGGCCTTGCCTCCGATAGATCCCACACCGCCGCCGATTCGAAAGCGTAGACCCCGGGCAGGCAAATCAATAGCAAACACCCTGTTGCAGTGTGACCAAGGTTAGACGATGAGTTGTAAGCAGCACACCGATTGTTCGTAGTTTGCCTGATTGCTCTCAGTCTTCTTCGTCGTCTGACCCTGTAGAATCGCGTTGATGTGCGACGGGAAGAGTGAGTGGCCTGGTAATTACGGGTGTTGTTGTGCAATCGTCTTGCTGCTTTCAGCGTTCTGAGCCGTGAATCCCCACAGCGTGGAACATCGCAGTCGACTGCCTCCCAGGCCATGCCTCCAAAGTACTTTACATCTCCCATTGCAGCTTGGCTAAACTCGGGGAAGGGAAAATTTCCTGGGTGGGGGCATGGGAGTAAAGGACTCCGCGGTCTCAAACGCAGGAGTTTGGGCCTGTGTGGTTTGCGGCACGATATAAACACCGTTCCTCTTACACGACTTTCCAGCCTTCCGGTTGTAAGCAGCTTCTGGGCGTTTAGTTTAGGTGCTGGGAAATTGTCAACAGCTGTGTTTTGGATGGGGGCGGAAGGTTAGGCCCTCGCTTTGATTCTTTCCGAGGTCCTCCAGACTTGCAGATTGTTTGTACCTGGCCCGAAACCCGAAAGCATTATCCTAGTTCCGCAGACGTCAGCTACCCGCGACGCAGGACAAGGGAAGATCACAAAAGCAAACGACTTCCGGATGTGAGGTTGTGAGTTGTGGGTTCGGCCTTCAGGGTCGGAGGTTTCGGCTCTCAACAGTTCGGGCCCTTCTCATGTCTCCCGACTGTGAGCTGAAAAAGCCGTCACCCCTAGCCTACATTCTAATTGCCCTTTCCCTACCCGAAGATAGCCTCAAAGCCCGCAATGACAAAGAATGCCATGGAAATCTGTAAGTCCTCAAACTCCCCCGACGCAAGAGACACGAAACTGCAGACAGTCCCGTGCGCTTCATAGAGAATCTTAGAGTTTAGGTTTTGGGATTCCGAATTTGGCAAAGCCTCATCCCACCAGAAGCTTTGCGCCAATCAGCTCTTTGAACACTCAGCCCTGAAACCTACACGCCCTAAAGCCACCCTACATTGCGAAGTATTTGAAGCGAGCCCCGTAACCTCCCATCGGGTCTCAGCATTTTGGCAGGATTTTGTGGTGCAGTTGTTTTTTGTTCTTTTATGCTGTTGGGTTTGGTTTGTGCGGTTGATTGAAAGTATGGTTGAGTGACGGCTGTAGCCTCAGTTCTGCTCACGTTGAGGCCTTCACGGCGACTACCAGTGCTATGTGTTGTGGACTTAGTGGCGGCTGAGGTTCAGGGGTCAGGGCTTAAGGTTAGGGCTTTAGGGGTTAGGGTTTAGGCTCAAGTTGAAGCGAATCAATCCAGCTTAATCATCGAGCCGTGGGCTGGATGGGTGGATGGCAGCTGAGTTACGATCTGCTTAGAAGCTTCACCTTGTTGGAAACTGTGTAGCGGTTAGGTCTTTTCTGCAAGCGTGTGAAGCCCGATATCGCAATGCCCCACGAAACCCTGCATGTGCACAGGAGTGGGTTCCTAAACCCTCAGAGTCGTGCAACTTAAGATCTCCAGTGTTGCGTGTAGTTCCCTAAACCCTCTAGACCCTACCCGTAGGCTCCTTCTTCGTTCCTTTTTGGGATTACGTTGTAGGACTTTAAATATGAACCACAACAAGGAACTACTTAGGAGCCTATGGGTAATTAAACCTTGTTTCCCTTTCCTGAACCGCAGATTCTTACGGTTGATGATATAAATCCTGCACTACCTTAAGGACCCTAAACTATGGGAACTATGGTATGTGTATATATATATATATATATTAAACTACACTACGCTACTGTTACATTTTACTAAACTTCACTATACTATACTATACCCCAACCCCAAACCCCACACTCTTGCAACATTCGACGACCATGTACGTGTATATACTATGTGTGCATGCGGTCCATAGAGCAAATAAACTATGGGTAGTGCAGGATTTATATCATCAACCGTATCTGGAGCCTGAGCCCTTGCCGCAGACCGACCTCGAAGAACCCGCAAGATGCCCTTCTCGTTTGCAAACAAAGCCCTAGAACCCTAAAGCTGAAACCCCGAACCCTAAACCGAACTGCTGAAACCCCGAACCCTGAACCCAAAACCCTAAAGCCCTACAGCTGAAACCTTAAACCTAAATCCTAAACCCTAAACCTTAAAATCTCGCAACCCTAAACTCCAGACCCCAAGCCCTTCTGATCTCCAAGGTCGCTCCACGGATTGCGCCGGGTCTTAGGCGATGGCTTGGCCGCTTCCTTGGTGGGCTCACGGGTTTTGGCCTTTCGTGTAGGGCTTAGAGTTTAGGGTTTAGGGTTTAGAGTGTATGTTTGGAGTTTAGTGTTTAGGGTTTAGGGTTTGTAAGGGTTTTAGGGTTTAGGGTTGAGGGTTTGGGGTTTAGAGATTGAGGTTTAACAGTCTGGGGGCTTAGGATATAGAGGCTGAAGGATCTGGCATTGGGCTTCCGGCTTGGAGATCAAACAAGGTTCGACGTTCTGGGCTTCAGGTAGCATGCTTCGGCTGCAGATGTTGGTAACATGGGAGTACTCATGTTTTGCGGGAGCTTAACCCCTAAGGCTTAAATTAGCCCAAAAGCCTTATATAGTATGGTCTTTGGGCCCAAAAGCCTTAAATACATGAGTCTCCTAGAGCCTTAGGGTAAAGGCAAGAGGTTTGGGATTCAGGGACCCAAAACTCTGAACCCTTAGCTGGAGATTCTAGACCTTATAAGCCCTAAACCCGACCCCTCAACCCTAAACCCTGGCCCTTTACACCGTAAACCCTAAGCTTTAAGCACTGGGTTCTAAACCATTCTAAGCCTGAACCTCGAAGCTTACGCCGTAAGCCCTAAGCCCCGAGCTGAATCAAGAGTTGCATTTCGTTTGAGAGCTTTTCTTGCCTGCAGACGAACGGACAACTTCAACAGGGTTTAGGGGGATTCAGGGGTTTAAAAGGTTTAGGGGTTTTTATTCTTAAGTTTTAGGGTTTTTCGGCTTGAGGGTGCTTGAGTCCGGATCGTCTCGGCTGCTGCGTATGAGCAGCTGTCACTCTTTCCGAACCTCAGCCTACACAGCAAAGCGTGATTGCTTCGACTTAGAGGACGCGCCCTAAACCCGAAACCCTAAACCCTAAAAATAAAGCCCTAAACCCTAAACCCTAAAGACCCTAAACCCTAAAGACCTTAAACCCCAAAGACCCTAAACCCTAAGCCCGAAAGACCCTAACCTTCTGGATCCCTTCCACACCCCGGTGGAACCCTGGTGTGGTTTGGTCCTGGTTGTCCTGGTACCCAGACCCCCGGGAGGATCCAAAAAGTAGATCCCTTAAGGGGGTTCCTATAAAGTGCCCTTTAGTAGTTAGGGTCCCAAATTAGGAGATCTACATTTTAGATCCTCCCGGGGGTCCTGGTAGTGGCAGTGGCTGCTCTGGGTGGGGCGCCATGCTTGGGGCTCGGCGCATGCAGAGAGATCTTGAGTTTTGGATCTAGGGCTTCAGAGTTTAGGGTGTGTAGGGTTTTTAGGGTTTTTAGGGCTTTTAGGGTTTAGGGTGTTTAGGGTTTAGGGTTTTGAGCTGAAGGCCTTGGATTCTAGGTTCAGGCTTTCAGGTGCTGAACATGTGAGGTTGATATCCCCCGACTGGACTACATGTACGAGCCGCACGTCGCGCCAATGCAGCCGATAGAGCGGCGGATGCTCTGCCCCTTCACAGACATTGTCGGGAACCGTAAACTCTTAACCCAAGACCTCAAGCCCCAACTTTCAACTCTGGTGTTGGGTCCCCGCTCCACGAAGGGAGGGGTTTGCTTGCAGTTTTGGCAGAAGGTTGGGTTATTTAAGCATCTGGATAAAACCATGAGAACGTTGGTAATCTAACATATTACCCTAAAGCCCCAATCATAGAAATCTTAAAAAGCAATGGTTTTCGAGTTCTCCGTGATTCAGACCCCACATCCACCCCGCAGTGCTGAATTTCAATTCTGAAGCTGAGAACCTGCGAAAGCCGAAAATTCCTGAGCTGCTTAACAATTGCGATAGAAGCCTAAATAACTATCAATACTATTCCAAAGGGTTCCTTATTATAGCTATACTATAAAGGAGAACAAAAAACCATCTAAATAATTAAGGCCCCTACATTGGCCTGCCTGGGTTTCAGTCCGGCTAGATAGACGCGTCTCCATGGCGACAATTGCAGTATGGAGCATTCATTCGCTTGGGCATCATACTGGCAATAATGGCAAGAACAGGTAGCGTGGCAGTGGCAATATCAACAACCAGAACACTTGGAGCAACTTTGCATAGCAGCAACAGTAATAATAGTAGTCGTCTGGTCCACTTTAGCATACCCCAAAGCCCTTTTTTTGTTACCAAACTCTTACAACATGACAACCCTTCTAGTAATTATCTTCAGTTAACCGTTGTAGAACCCTTATAGCAGCCCTATTCTACTTCTGAAGGCCCCTATATTAACGCTTAACTCTCGTGTCAAGCTCAGGCCCACAGACGTCTTGCACTGTCTTGCAGCTCGGCGCTGACTGGCAGTCTCCCTGGTATCCCAGAGAGCCCAATACCCCTTCATTAAGGAATATTACCTTAAATTATAGGGGCCTTAATATTCCGATTTAAAGTATATTGCTTAATTGAGGGGTATTGGGCTCTCTGGGTATTAGAGCCGGGTTCAGGTTTTTTGGGGTTGGGGGCTGGCGTCCTTAAGCCTATTGGTGCTTAAGGGAGACTGGAGGAGAGTATAGGAATTTTCTGTAAGTAATAATATCAGAGCATAGGGATGACTGTGGGGATCCACTCTGCCACTCCCGCTCCAGCACTAGTAGGTAAGCCTTTAAAGGGTGCGGTTGTTGAGGGCCTATGAATGTTTGGGGTTTGGGGTCTTCGTAAAAGTTTACACAGCCTTCTTGGGCTTGTGGGTCAAGGGCGATTCGAGTTGTTTCTGCTCGGAGTGGGCAATTGCGCGTCAGTCTGCAGCATGGGGGGGTTCATTATCATCGGCATCGGCGTGCATGCTGCGAAGTTTGCAGCCCTAACCCTCGAAAATCCCAGAGCCGCCCTAAACCCGAAACCATAGATGAAAAGAGATGCTCGAAAAGCAAACATAGGCGAGCTGTGTGAGTTCATTGCAAAGAGTAGCCCAGCAAAGGAGCGGCGGGCGAGGGGACACGGGCAAAGCGACCTTTGCAACTTTGCTCCTTAGAGGTTCAGAGTGTGGGTTCACTTAAGTCTGCGCGGTGTCAACTCAGATCAGGTTCAGAGGAGAGTTGGGTTGACGGGGATTCAGGCTTCAGGCTTTGGTGGTTGAGGGCGTTCGGGCTTTACGCTTGTTTAACATGCTAATATGTTCAGAGTTCAGGACCTAAACGTTTGCCACGACCCTTGTCAAAGCACATTTCTTATGTAATATATGTATGAATGAATGTTTGTATGTAAACATGTATGTATGCATGCATGCATGCATGCATGCATGAATGCAGGTAGGCAGGCATGTATGTATGTATGTATGTATGTATGTACGTATGTACGTATGTACGTATGTACGTATGTATGTACGTATCAACGTATGTACGTATGTATGTATGTATGTATGTATGTATACATATACCAGCAGTCAATCTGTAGAGAAATATCTACCTGAGGAATCTACCTGTGTTAGCAGTCAATCTGTAGAGAAATATCTACCTGTGTTTGTGTGAATACATGCATATGTACATCTATCTACATATGCATACATGTGTATATACATATATATATATGCTTATTAATACACACCTGTGAGTATGTATATATATATATATATGTATTTACAAGGATTAACCCATATACCCTCAGACAAAAAGCTCTCTAAAGCCAAGGGCATGGCCGGAGAAGGGATGCCTGTCGCGATCCCGGGCTCAACTGAAAACTTTCTGTGCGTCGATAATCCTTAAAGGGTTTAGGGTTTAGGGTTTTAGGGTAATCCCTAAAGGGCTCCTACAACAAGAGCTGTGTGCTTTAAGTAGCTGGATCAGGGCTTCTATAATCCTGAAACTAGTCCTGAAACTAGTGCTACTATAATAAGAGTTCTATTGGGTTTCCAAAATTCTTCAAGGGTTACTATAACAGCAGTTCTATGATACAGGAGTTTTCGCTGTATTATTTTCCCGGAGTTTGCTCAGTATGGAGTTTCGGGTATAAGCCTTCGTTTGTCAGGATGTATCTTCATGTCAAGGCTTGAGGGCTTGGGGCTTAGGGGGTTACGGGTTTAGGAGTCAGCTTATCGAAGAAAGCACACTAAGACTTGAGCAGCATATTGGGGTTCTCAGCTTAGCCCCATGCTATGACGGAAGCATGTACGCCCGGATGGCCAATCCAGGTATCCCCCAGGTGGCAGCCTGAGCCCGCGCGCTCTGACTTGCAGGAAGCTGGAGAACCCAGAGGGCCCCATAAAGACTACGGTTGATGATATAAATCCTGCATTCAGGGTGTAGGGCTTTAGGGGTTTAGGGGTTTAGGGTTTAGGGTTGATGATATAAATCCTGCATGACCCATAGTAAGGAATATGCCATAATGTCCATAGTTTAGAGTCCCTGAGGTGATGCATGATTTAATCATCAACAGTATCATTATGAAACCAGGCACCCAAAGCCGCAATAGGAATGGGTCTTCTGGGACCCCTGGTATCGATAGGAGATGACAAACATAAACATGGCCCGATTACGGACCGCGAGCTTTGTGAGGTCGGCTTCCTAAACAAGTTTAGGGTTATTTCTGGGTTCTTGTTAGGGGATTTAATTTAAGTTACCATCATCAAGAAACCATATTAATTTACTATAGATCCCCATTGTAAGCCGCTTAACAAGAACCCAGGTTTTTGAAACCTTCAGGATACCCTCTAAACACCCTGGTCCCAGAGCTAGGGCTAGGGCCACAGTCGCCCAAACAATGAGTTGCTGGGTTACATTGCTGGTGGTCCAAGCTTGGGCCTCTTTGTTCGGGTTCCCAAACTATAGGGTGTCGTATGGATAGTAGAATTATATGGGTGAGTTCTCTAAATGAGGGTTCCTTTTTCAGGCCCGGCCTTATACCCTCAAATACGGGTATATGGTCCCAAATTAAAGGTATCTAGGCTCTACTAGAGGGTCGTAGTGTCCTTTTTAGTAAGGGTGCCGTGCTTCTTCGGACCGAAGCAGGCACCCGAACTACCCAGAGAGGGCTCCCCAAAAGGACCTTGGTTGGGACAGTGACCCACATTTAGGGTTTAGGGTTTAGGGCTTAGGGTTTGGGGGTTTAGGGTTTAGGGTTTAGGGTTTAGGGTTCACAGACCACAAAGGCGGACCTTGCAGCCGATTGCACTTACCTGGATTCTCAGAACCTCTGAGAATGGGTCTCCTTACAAAGGTCCTGCAAAGGTAGGTCTTTTGGGGTTAAACGCTAAACCCTTAACCTCAGAGGTTTAGGGGTTTAGGCGATAGGGAGTTAGGGTCTAGGGGTTTCGGGTTTAGGGTTTAGGAATTTACGGGAAGGCTTAGGGGTTTCGGGTTTAGGGTTCTACTTTCCTAAACCCCTACTCGAGTCTCAACCCCGGGCCCTTTGAGGATCTATGGCGGCGGTTTCAGCTACGCGTACAGACTACAGGACTTCCTGGGGCTTTGATTGGCTTCTTCGGATGGTTTCAGGGTTTGGGGTGTGGGGTTTAGGGTTTAGGGTTTGGGGTTTCAGGGTTTGGGGTGTGGGGTTCAAGAGGAGATACGACTGCGGGGTCGCTTGATGTCAGGGTGTAGGGCTTATAGGGTTTAGGGACCAAGATGCCCCAGAGCCTCGGCGGATAGCTCCTTACGGCACTTCTTTGTTTTAGTGGTTGGGGGTTTAATGAGGGTTTAGGATCCTAAACCCTAAACCCCCAAAATCCTAAGCCCTAAACCCCCAAAATCCTAAGCCCTAAACCCCCAAAATCCTAAACCCAAACCCCTAATCCCTAAACCCTAAACCCCTTTAAATCCTAAACCCCAAACCCTCAATCCTAAACCCCAAGAGGCTTGTTTCGTGGCAGAGGCCCTGGGCTTCAGGCGTAAACGCTTCAGGAGCTCTTTAGTTGACACAGGCCATGTTTTTTTTGAAGGGGTGCTCGCCAGTTCTGAGTTTTTTGAAGATGCAAGACCCCTGGCATCCTTCTCCAAGAGGGCCCACATGAGTATTCTGAAGGTTTGGGTTTAGGTCTTCGAGTTTATCCCTAAGTATGTTGGAATTAGGTCACCAAAATCAAAGCCATGATAAGAAGGGTCTTTCGGGACCTGATTCCATAAGGGTAGTAGCTTATAGGGACCCCCTGGGCATGCTTGCAGCGTCCACGAGCGATAGAGTCCAGGACCTGCCAGTCAATCGGTCTCTGTCCGTTCGCATCTCAGATCTGTTGGGATGTGGAGGTGGGGCCCAGATGCTTGGATTTGGCCAACGTTTGCGCTTGCAAAACTGTCTCATTCCGAGGATACACAAGAACAATTACAGACCCATGTGCTTCAGCATCTCCTCTAATTACACCGTCCTCAAGATTCTAATCCTATGCTGGTCCCAAGTATAAGAGCTTGTATGGAAACTCCTCCTTGTTTTGAGCCTTTCAATCGGGTTCGGACTCCAGCCCAAAGCCCAAATCATCAATCCCCGACCCCAAGCCCCACAGACCCTAAATCTTGCGCCCTACTGTTGATGATATAAATCCTGCACTACCTTAAGGACCCTTTTCTATGGGACTATTCCTTATTATGGGTGAGGCAGGACTTTTTTCATCTACCCGAAACCCTCAAATCCGCTAAGGCCCTGCGGCGGAGCCTGGCATCGCACGAGCCCTTTGCCGGCAGCGAGGTCAAGAGTCTTCTTCCGGTGCCTGACAAAGCGCAGTGCAAGTTAGTTCCCCTCAGTCTTCTTTACATAGATAGATATGAAGTTAGATAGATGGATAGATGGATGGATAGATAGATAGGTAGATATAGCGAGAGAGAGAGAGAGAGAGAGAGAGAGAGAGAGCGAGTGCAACAAGCTGCGGCATACTCGAGTGTTTTCACTTTCCTGCCCGCGAAGTTCTTGGTAGGGGTGTCGAGGGCTGTGAGTTAGCAGCAAGCAGAATGACAGCATATCAGCAACCACAGAAAGTGTACGAGTTGTTTGTGTGACATGCAGCAAAAGGCTAAAACGAGACATTTTGCTACAGCAGGTTCGACGCAGTGATCTTCCCCAATGCGGAGGTCGCGCAAGGACACGGACCTCGTGAGGCATCTAGCATGTTATGCTGCTGGTCTTACAGGGCCTTGTGCTGTTCTGGTCCGTGGCTGACCGAGTGCTTTGTTTGTACACGCTTACATACATGAAGAGGGATTTGCACGCCCATATAGTGCACAGGCATCAACAGCATAAGGTCGCGTTCTTGCCAGAAACTATGTAGTCGGCATCTAGCATTAATCGATCATACCGTGCAGCATGATGATTGGGGTGCTACTTACCCTAAGGGTCCATGTACTCCAATAGCGTCTATTTTGGGCCCCTAAACCCTAAACCCTAAACCAAGGTACCTAAATACAGGGACCATGTGAAGGCCAAAGTGTATACTATTTGGGTACACGGACCCTTAAACCCAAAACCCTATAGATCCCTTAAAGGAACCTACAGAGGCCTTATAGTATCCCTCAAAAAGGAACCCTTACAGGGGTACATGGGACCAGTTGGGTCGCTGTTTGTAGAGTTAGGTCTTCGTGCGGCGAGATCTCTGCAGAGTTTCGATGAACGGACGGGCCCGTGTTTCGGGTTAGAGCTTTCTCTATGTTCTATAAATCCTCTGCAGGTTTACCAGCCCAAGCTCCCCACCGAATTTGTGTTTAGGGGCGCATGCTTCATCTTCAAGAGATGGTCGAGGGACTATAGTGCTCATTGGATGCTACAGGCGCTGAATGTTCGCAATACTAGAGCCATCAAGGTCAGGGTTTAGGGGTTAGGGGTTTGGGTTTGGGTTTAGGGTTTAGGGTTTAGGGTCAGGGTCTTTGGCCCCACGCCTTACTTGGGGTTTAGGGCTGAGGGTTCCTACGCGCACGATAACCGTGGTGGCTCAGTACAGGGGTCATGTTTTCTAGTTTCCCACCCCCCCCCCGTGCCAATGTTTGGGAGTGTCCCCACTTTCGGAGAGCGCCCTTTTGATGTATTTTGGAGCGTCAGGTTTTGCAAAAAGCCTCGTCACAGCCGCCTTAAACCCTCAACAGCTTCCCCCGAAGCCATGACTCCTGAGAGGTGAGGCTGCTGGTACACTTAGTGCGACAGCACTACCAGCCAAAGGACATCATTGTTCTCGCAGAAGACTCAGCTTCTGGCTGTCATGCTTCCGCTTTACATGGGGGGTTCCCTCGATTTCTTGAGCCGAAACAGTCTGGAGCCCGACAACTTAGCCCCAAAGCCCACAAGCCCTAGACCGAAGTATCTTTGAGCACATGAGGCCTCAACAGAGTGCGACTTGGTACGTCACAGAAGCAGCTTCTGTACTAAACCCTAAACCCCAAACCCCTAAACCCTCAGCCCTAGACCTTAAACCCTAAACCCAACTTCAGCTGCGCAGCTTGCATGGCTTCGACAAGATCTTGGCTCGACCCCACCAACACCTCGAAAGGTCGAAGCTAAGAGCATTCAACCCAATAAAGGCATGTATAGGGGTTTCGGGGTTTAGGGTTTCGGGGTTTCGG
>CAJNJA010014207.1:0-12307 GCA_905231915.1 Symbiodinium necroappetens | reverse complement strand
ATAAGCAAAGCGCCGTTTATGGTAGGGGCCTTAATAATTCGAATAGGGTCTGGGGTATATCATACGATGCTTATGTTGAGGATTGAATGCAGTGGCCTTAATAATTAGAATAGGGTTTGGGGTATATTATACTATAATTATAATAAGGAACCCCCAAAACCCTATTCTAATTATTAAGGCCTCGATAATCATCCGGAGACTCCGAAACCCCTTAATTGAGGAATCGCGTACCTTGATTCGTATTGGGGTTCCTATATATGTAATTCAAAAGTATATTGCTTAAGTAAGGGGTTTTGGAGTCTCTGGGAATGGGAGAAGGGGGTTTAGCTTATCGAGTGGAGGCTGTATAAGTCCCAAAGTATACAGCGTAGTATAAGCCGAAGCATTCTATTGGGTAGGGGATTCTAGTTGGAGATTTATTCTTTGCTGGGTTAGGGGCCGCTTGGCTCTAGTGTCAGTGTCTTCGGCATTTAAGGTTCATAGTCGAACCGATGAGTTTTGGAGGGTTTACCAAAAAAAAAAGGAAGTTTAGGTGTGCCGAGGTGCAAGGGGGTCTGGCTTCAGGTGCGTGCGCTTTTTTTGTCTGACGTTAGGATCCGGATTCATGGGGCTGCTCAGGTCTTCCGGGGGTTGACAGGTCTTTTGGCACCTTGGAAATGGGAACCACGAATTCCCGGCCTCGTAACAAGTAATGTGCGTCGCGATGATTAGAGCAAAGCACATCGTGGGATTTGAGATATACAACTAAGTTGGCAATGATACCATGATAGCCTCGCCGCGACGAAAAGGTCTAACGACAAGAAGGATGACAAAAGCAGCAGCAACAGCAGCAACAACAACAGCAGCAACAACCACAGCAAAGTAGCTACAACAACAGCAGCAACAGCAATAACCACAACAACAGCAACAGCAGCAACAACAGGAGTGACAGCGCCATCAACATTTGCAGCGCGCTGTCGTCTCTACAAGACAGGGGTGTTTGTTTGCTGCAGATTTGTGCTTCATTATCGTCAGTTTCAAACTCGTTAAGGTGGTCATCATCTGTCTCATCGCCATCATCAATATCTGCATCGCGAGGTTGTACGGTTCAACAGGCCAAGCAGAGTAGCTAGCCAGCAAATATTATGGTCGTCGTATGTCATCAGTGTGGGCTTCATCACACTAGTCACAGCACACGACATCTCATAGTCTTCGGCGTCATCAGCATCATCAGACTACGACTTACCGTTAGTTCCTAACGACTATTGCGTGCGAGACGGAAGACGACGAGCGGTGGCGGAGACGACGACAATGAAGCCTACGACGATGACCAACAACAACTACTACAACCACAACTACAACAACAGCGACTGCTGCTGCTGCAAAGCACTTCGCTACAACCTGAACCCTAAACTCGAGTCTCCAACTTTCCATCCTACGCCATTCTATCAAGCCTCAAGGCGCCCTGACCTCGCATGGAATCCTAAGTTCGAGCCGCAGGTTCTCTGGGTTCCTGTAGATGAGCCGCGCTGGATCATGGGCCACCCGGCTCGACGGGTGTAGGACCTGGGTTTACATAGAGGCGTTTTCGGTTCATAGCACTTGACCCGAAACAGTAAACCCTATAAGCCCTAAGCCCTAACCCTAAACCCTAAACCCTACCCGACACTCTAAACGATCTTGCAAATCAGAGGTCCTCCCACACCTTCCTGCCGAAGACAGGCGCAGCCGGATGCCCTGGGGTTGACAATGTAGGGGTAATTCGGCGTAGGATTATCCCCTATTGGGTTTAGGGTTTAGGGTTTAGACTTTAGGGTTTAAGGTTTAATTTATTCCCTGTAGGGTTTAGGGTTGAGATAGGGATTAATCAACTACAATATACTTAGTAGATCTTAGTACAATATAGGGTTATTTCCTCACAGTATGAGTCCCTAGGTTCAACATCGGGTAGTTTGGAGTAATATTATTCCTCATGGGTTTCCTGCTGTGACTATGGTATACGTAGTATAACATAAGGATAATTCGGGATCATATTGATTATTCTCTAATTTTTTCTACTCACTACAGCATAGTATACCTCAAAAACCTATTCTAATGTGTTTATTATTGAAAGGTCTGTATATTGCGGAGGTTAGGTTCAGATCTTGCATGTTCTTTGTGTTTGAGGGGTTAGTTGCGGATATTGGATTCGTGGCTTATGGAGTGAGACTGAGTGGGATGTTGGGTTGTGAGTATTGCAAGGCGGTTTCGGGGAATACAGACGACACTCCTGGATTTCGTGCATCAGTCTCATCCGGCCTGGAGTTAGAAGCCAACACTGCGCCCGACCCGACAACCCCAAGCCTCTTCTTTGCAGCGATCCAGACGTGAAGCTGTCAAGCCACACACGGCACGCTAAGCAGCAAGATTTCAGCCACGATGTGGCCCGGCACACGCGCTGCATGCTTATCGACCTCGGTATTATCCTGGTCTCGTACTACAAATACTTGTGCCTACGTCGGCCTACGTTGTAACTCTAGATTATGCTCTAATATGCTGAACTATATGCCTAGCTGTCCGTCTCTTCATTCGTCTACTGCTATACCGGTACAGTATCTCTAAACCACCTATAGTAAGTAACCCTAAACCCTAAACCCCAAACCCTAAACCCTAAACCCCAATACATGTGTCAGCGTTGTCTTATGGGAAGGCCAGCTCAGACTCCCATCTGCAGAGCATCGTGGAGCGTGTGCGGCAGACGTCCAGCAGACAGGCATAGGGCTGGGGCATCCTGAACTTCAGTTTTTTGAGGTCGGGGGTTTAGGGTTTAAGGGTCTGAGGGTTTAGGGTTTAGGAGATCGTTCGGGGGCTGGGTTGAGGTGTTGGGTTTTGTAGCTTACTTTCTTGGGCATTTTGGGCTTTGGAGAACTAACATGTAGGCTCCAGGCAATGGGTTATTTTGCTGGCCAGCTCTTGAAGGTTACAAGCCGACATGGACACCCTAAATCCTAACCTCCCTAAACCCTAAAGCCTAAAAGGCCGTAAACCCAGAACCCCTCAAGGGCTCTCAGTTTACATCGGTTTCCACTTTAGGATGGCATGCCTCATGGGTAGCCTTTGCACCTCTCCATGATGCACCCCCACAAGGTAGTAAGCATGTCATGGGCATCAGCAGGCAGTATATGCGTCGCCAAAACTCAAAACCACGCTTGACAATACAAGGACTTAGAAACACTTATAGGGCCTTATAAGGCTTTACCAGGACGTATTAGGGCTTAGTAGAGCTTAATAAGCTTTAATAAGGCCTAATCGTGTGGGGGGGCGCATGCCTGCCACAGTGCAGGCTTCAGGTTTGAAAGGCATCTTGCCCAAAGTATGGACGCTGCTTATTAGGCCCTTACAGGCCTTATTAAGGCTTATTAGAGCTAATTAAACGCCTCATTAGCGGTATCCATCTGTGGGGGCCCATTCCGGAGAGGTGCATAGTGGTGCCATGAATGCCTTCAGCTCCGGGGCTGGTGCAAGCATTGTTCAAGATTTTGGGTTGGGGCGACGTCCAAAGACCAGGCCAGAAATTCAATGATGGCAGAAGATTTCATAGAAACCCAGTCGTCTAATGCAGAACCCCTTCCAACATTGAGCATAATGCCTTGCCTGCGAAAGCGCTCTCCATGCCTAGTGTATCCAGGCAGAAGAAGTTGCCGATGCGCTGCATATCTACAGCAGCAACCGCAACAGCCATACCAGCAGGAGCCACAGTGCAGATTGACGACAGCTGAGCAGCAGGAATAGCCGAAACAGAAATCGACTGGCCTCCGCCTAACCTGATGCGCGCCGCAAGCCAGAGGGCTCTGTTTTGATCATCTAGATTCACTCGTAGATTTAGGTTCAGGGCTTCGGATTTCAAATTTTTAGGGTTTAGGGACAAGCTATCCTGAACAGCTTCGTGCTGCATGAAGCTTGTTAATTACCGCACCTCCCAGCGTTTCAGGGCAGCAAGGTTCATATTCTACGGTTGATGATATAAATCCTGCATGACCCATAATAAGGAATATACCATAATTCCCATAGTTTAGGGTCCTTAAGGTATTGCAGGATTTCGATCATCAACAGTAGGACCTAGCGGGCTCTCTCCATGGGAAAGGTTTCCAACAGCAGCCGACAAATCTCGACGAGCCGACAAGTATCCCAGGGCAGGCCCTCTGGGGATCAAGCTTGAGGGGGAAGGCTCAAGGCTTCAGCTGTTCGGCCTAATCCGAATGCAAAGAGCTAAGTAAATCCTACACCCTGAACCTTAAACCCTGAACCTTAAACCCTAAACCCGAAATTAAGGTGTATTGAAGGTTTAGCTACGCCCAAACTGGGATTTGGAGGTTTTGGCCGGGGTCTAGGCCTTTGAGGGCGTGGCATTCAGGTTTAGTGTTTCGTATTGTCCCCTGAAGTTACCATCCTTGATACCAGTCTTTTGGAAGCGAGACTGAGCTCCATTTCAGCACCCGCCTTCGGAGACTACTTAGACGAGTTGATGGACTTGCTGTTGGCTCTAAGGCCCTGAGTCCCAACACTAAACCCTAAAGCCTCACCCCGAAGCCTAAAACCTTAAACCCTAAACCCCAAACCCTAAAACCCTAAACCATCAACCCTCAACCCTCAAACCCGAACCCTATTAGTAAGCTCTTAAACAGAACCCTAAACCCCTGAAGCTGCACAAGCCCTCAGCTCCATGCTCTGAACCTTAGAGACCTCCACTCTCAATGCTGGAACTCTCTACGGCTGATGATATAAACCCTGCATTACCCAGAATAAGGAACATACCATAATTCCCACAGTCTAGAGCCCTAAACCCTAAATCCTAAACCCCAAATCATAAACCCGAAACCCTAAGCCCTAAGCCCTAAACCCTAAATAAAGTAATGCAGGGTTTATATCATCAACAGCATTACTCTTTATTGGGACACGCCCCTCGGGGGCTCGAAGGTCCATCAGAAGAAGACGAGTCTTATTCCTTGTAGGGGTTTAGGGTTTAGGGTTGAGGGTTTAGGGTTTAGGGTTGAGGGTTTAGGGTTTAGGGTTTAAGGTTTAGGGATAAAGGAGCCCCAAACCAAAATTAATTCTTGATCAAGCCCCTACATTACACTCTCAATGCTTGAACGCTAGGCTCGGAGTCCGAACCCTGATCTCTAAACCGACGAGCTGAAAAAATGGAACCTTTGGGCTTTTGGGTTTAGGGTTTAGGGCTTTTGGGGTTCGGGTTTAGGGTTGAGGGAAGACATCTCACATCCCGTTTTCGAAGCTTCCAGTTCGTGACTGCGGTTTTAGGTGTAGGGCTTGTGGGTCAGGCCAACCTGCACCGAGATGTCGGAGGATCTGCCTGCGGCAGCAGGCCGAGATTAACATGTTTAAAGCGTAAGTTTTCGGGGTCCATGGCCAGCCGGAGTCAGCTGCATCATGTGATCCTGACCCAGCGGCAATTCCCAAGAAACGCTGTTCATGATGGCCTCATAGCCACGAAGCGATGTCTTTGCTCAAGTTGCGCTGGGGCATCATCGAAAGATTTCGTGCTTATTGCCAGTTACTCTTACCATGCCTTCAGAGTCCGTTATTGTGTATACCGAGTACGCATTCCTGTGGCAAGGAAAGGTCTGAGAAAGAGGGAGAGCGGCTGAAAATGTTTCGATTCCGCAGATCTTTGCTTCCACCCTGTTCTTCTGCACACTACAAGTCACCTGAACGGCAACATGGTCGATGATTCCTCATGGACCCCAAAGATGGATGCTCCAAAGCCAAACGACCCCTCCATAGTATTCCCCGAGTAACCCTTGTTTTCATGGTTACCCAAATTGACAAATAGTAACCTTCCCTATTCCCTAAACCCTAAACCCTAACCTTTAAGGATGCCTAAACACCCCCTAGCCCCCCAGGTATCTACCATATAGGGTACTAGAGCCCCTAGGGCCCTATACAGTAGGTACCTGGGGGGTTCGGGACCCATGAAGAACACTCCAACCGAAGCGAGAGTCGAACGCGGCACGAGGCGCGTGGAAGGAAGGGAAGCTGCGGCTTCGAGCCACGGCCCAGGCGCGCTGAGGATCTTTGAGAGAAGGGTTTAGGGTTTAGGGGTTTAGGGTTTGGGGTTTAGGATTTGTTTGAGAGACGGGTATTGTAGGGTTTCGGGTATGTTTTACAGAGTAATTATGCTAGGGCTAACTAGTAATCGTGAATAGGCTCAGCATTGATAGGGCTTAGGGCCGGGTTTACGCAAGATCTTTGTGGGGCTTCAGTAGTATTTTGAGGTCATCCAGGGTGTACGGTAGTGCTTTTCGGGCTGCAGGTTCGGGACGTGACGTGTGTGCGGGGTTCAAATAAGTTTCATGGGTTAGGGTTTAGCATGTAGAATTGAGGAAGTTGGAGGGTGTTAAGGTACCGATTCGATTGAGAGCTGCTGCGACGCTTTGGGAGCACTTTGATCAGGGCTGATGTGGGTTCAGGGCTTCATGGGGAACGTGCCTTGCGAGTTGTAGGGTTATCACATTTCGCGCGGGATCCGATGCCCTTAGCAAATTGCAGCGGATGGGGCTCGGATCGGGGTAGGGAGGTCTTGTGGGGTGCGTCATGAGCAGCTGTATTGTCATGCTGCATCACTGGACTTCGGGATCTGGAAATTTTGGGGGGTTTTCCTGGGAAGACTTCGTCGGTTGGAGTTTCGGGAGTCTATGAGAACTTACGGTCAGAGCAGAGGGTTCTGAATGAGGCGGAACTGCCGAGCTCTGCACAAGAGGCTTACTGCATTTGTATCGGAAGGAGGGCGAGGAAGGCGACGGATGCAGATGATCGGGGTTGGACTGATTCTGCTGGTGCTGATGGCGATGATCGTAGTGGGTGGCGGAGGAGGAGGAGCTGGTGGTGGTAGAAGAATAGGATGTCAATGAAGTGCAAGTGTGAGTGATTCTGGCCATGTTGACGGCGTCGACGATGTTATGCTGTCTGTGATGTTGATCAGGACGATGGTGATGCTGGTGGTGATGTTTATTCATGTATTAATCGTGGTTGATCACGTGGGAGGCAGTGCACGCTTATGGCAGTGTTTCGTGTTCGGGGCCGTTGTAAATGTGGTGGTTGTTGTGGTTGTTGCCGGATCGGGGAAAGCATGTTTCTGTTTTGCAAACAGGCAACGATGCAGACTTGGCTGGAATTTATGCGTCTTAGCTGCATGCCGTGTGTGCATCGTGCTCTTTCAGAGTCCATTTCACGACTGTGAGGTGTCATGCGATAGTTTGGGACATGATTTTTCAATCGTAAGGACTTCAGTCATGCTCGCCTTCCCAGCTCTAGAGAGCGAAAGCTTTTCACAACACGAAGTTGGTTTGTTGGAGTGCAGCCAGCGAGCAGGGTTTAGGAATCGGGGATGCTGCGGCAGGGTTGACCGTCAACGCTGGACCCATCGCTGGCCTCAAGCATACCCTTCATACAGCTATGAGTGAGCAAGTGGAAACTTTAGACGGCAACGCTTCAGAAGGTTTACGTTTGGTTTAGGGTTTAGGGAAAAGGGCGCTGAGGCCGTAGACCCCATAAAGAACTCTACAAAACGCTTTTCTAATTATCAATGCCCCGATATACGCCCCTACTGCAGTATCCTGATAGACTCCTTCAAGGAACCCTTAACGCACCCTGGTGTGAGTGCCCTTGCATTTGTGGCTGGTGGCTGTGCTTGGCTACCCCACTTGCAAAAAATCCCTAAGATGTATTGCTCAAGGTTCTAGGCTTAAGGGTTGGGGGTTCAGGGCTTTGGGGATATAGTGGGTTCAGGGTTAGGGTTTACGGTTTGGTATAACATAAATATACATAAATAGGACATACCCTTTCGGTGCATTTAGTCGCATAGAGAACTTCATGGATGGGATGCGAGAAAGGATGAAGAGACCACATGATAAATCCGAAGAGCTGCGCTACAAGTCGTTCATATCCTGTTCATGTTCACCCTAAACCCTAAACCCTAAACCCTCGTGTCGACTCTCTCGCGTCCAATTCCAGTGGGATGCAGTCTAAACCTGCTCTTAGGGTGTGGAGTTTAGGGTTTGGGGGTGTTGTAAACCCTCCCTAAGCCTAAATCTACACCCTAAGGCTTTAAGGTTCAGCGTGTAGTAAGCCCTAAAACTCCTAAACCCCTAAAGCCCAAAGCCCGAAGCTCTAGGATTTAGCCTCAGGCTCACCCTTCGACCCCACGATCTCATCTGACATACCAACAGAGCTAGAAGTTATTGTGTCCTAAATAACAAGTATGCACCAAAAAACGTTTTAATTATGAAGACCCTATGTCGTAGAAACCGTGAAAAGGACCATTCAAGAAATTAATGCCCTATACCCCACACCGTAAACTCTAAACCCCTCAGCACATAACCCCTAAACCCTCAACCCCTAAACCCCTTCATGGAACCCGTATGATAGCAAGTCCAACAGCCCCCCCATATTGCTTCCTTCAGGGCATATTGCTTCCTTCAGGGCATACCACCCATAGGCCCCTAGTAGTTCCAGGATTCTAAATATAAAACCATAAAAAGGAACTACTTAGGGGCCTATGGGTAGAGCCGACTTCAAAGCTCAGGTTCGTGTCTCGCGGCGTGTCGGCCGCATCTAGATTTGCCGGATGGAGGGCTGTCGGTGTAGGGTTCAGGGCTCTGGGTTTAGGGCTCAGGGCTTGGGGCTTTAGGTTTAGGCAGAGCTTTGGGTGTTAGGGCTTCACTACTGTCACGCTACTGCGACTACTGCTGCTACTACTACTACTGCTGCTGCTGCTGCTACTACTACTACCACCACTACCACTACCACTACCACTACTTCTACTTCTACTTCTGCGTCTGCTTCTGCTTCTACTTCTACTTCTACTGCTACCGCTACTGCTACTACTACTATTGATATTGCTGCTGCTGCTACTGCTACTGCTAGTGCTACTGCTGCTGCTGCTACTACTACTACTACTACTCCTCCTCCTCCTGCCGCCAACACTAGTACTGTTAGAGCAGTCTTGCTGCTCTTCGCTCAAATTGCATTTGCTAGTGTTGCCCTTGTGTGCAGACAGGGAGTAAGGGTCGAGTCTACCCCAAATACCCGATCTACACTCAAAGACCCAGCTTCGGGCACGAACCCTCGCAATAGAAAAGACGGTGAGGACTGACGTGATCCATGGTGCATTATAGCAGCATCAATATCGGCATTGTCATCACAAGCCTGCCTTATCGGCTATGCTACAACATATCGACACTCAGCAACCTTTGGGCCTCCTCGCTGGCAGACGGAGAGGCATGGTGGTCGTTGAAGTGACCCAGGAAGTTTCCGAATAGATAGTGCTTGATGCCGCGCATGCCACCGATCACAGGGGCTCTACATGGGCCATGCGGGCGCCATGTAGGTTTCGGGGCTGAGGGAAGATTGGATGATGATCGACCCTGAATCCCGAACCACGTTCGATTGCCCTTAACTCTCGCTTCGCGAACGAATTAGGCTTTACTAAGCCTTAACGTTTCAGGACAACCACCAACACAAACACTACCACTACAACGGCGACAATGATGAAAGTACAACTTCTACGATTGCTGCTGCTGCCGACAGTTCTACTCTGCAACCATTGCTCGCACTGTCGTTGTGGCGAATGTGGGTCTTTACCTAGTCACATTCAAGCAAGCCGATGCCTGAGGCCAACTGAATTCAGGGCCCTACAGTCTCTTCTCTGGTGATACCAGTAGAGGAAAGTCTGCCTCTTCTCGATCATGTCCCTTTCCGGATCGTTGCGATCGTTAGCTCCAGCTTCAGTACATAGTCTCATACGTCCCTGACCGGGGAGCTCTACAAGCCATATTCATGAAAGCAACCCCTTGACAACAGCCACACTTAAGGCTTAGCCTGGGAACTTCAAACTTGAGTTTCTTTAAGACTTGGACCATGGAGCCAGATGCGAGTGGCAGCGCAATCTCGGTATTCCTTTCTAAATCCAAACCCCACAAACCCCGGCCCCCATTGCAAGCAACACAACATGCAATTAGCATGACCTGATAAAAAGCCAGAAGGAAAAAAGGATGAAACTAGTCAGCAGCATAATAAAACAAATGGTAACAGTACTCGCAAATATGATAAGAATTGAATGTAAACACATAAACCACCCCACAACCCCAAAGACCTGAACCTTGTACATGGCGTCTTTTTCTGAAGAGGCGAACCAAGACCCTGATAATCAGTAGGGGCGCTCATGCTGCCAGAATTTTCAGGACAATCCTCGGCAGAAAAGTATAGACGACCCTGAATGATAGAATGTAGTTTGGAGAGTACTGTATACTCGAGCTAGATATAGATTAGCGATAAGCCCTGGAGACATCTACCACGCCATGACACCAGGTTCCCGTCATACGCGACACAAGGTTTCATGCTAGGGACTCAGGCCCATCAATCGAAACTATGTCACGCTTTAGGTGGAGCTTAGGGTTGAGGGTTGGTTGAAATCCTCAACGAGGAATTGAATGGCCTGTCCATTAACATTAGCTGTTGAAGTCCCAGAGCCAGGAGCTCAAAAGCGTCCCAAACCCAGAAGCGTTGACTCCCTTCCTATCGCCCCAAGATCCTTGGAGCCCGGAAGCCCGATATCTAACACTCCAATTCTTGCTTGGAGAGGGGTGGGAGTCGGATGTTTCACTTTGCTGGCCTGAGGCCCCTGGTCGCTATCATCCTCTTCCGCTGGAGCCGTGGGAGCCTCTGGGACGTCCTCCACATTGCAGGCAATTGGTCCATCGGCTTAGGGCTTCGTAGTTAGGCGGTTGTCGGTTTGGGAATGCGGTGTTGCCGACTGTTTGCAGGATCAGCTTTAGGGATTTGGCATTTGTGTTTGCTGATGTGTCTGGCTTCGTAGTTGATGATATGAAGCGTTAAGCTATGCTTCAGAGGAAAGCGAATGGTGGACGTGATGCAAGGCTTTTCCCTTTGAGCATGCGAAGAAGGGATCCAAACTCTGCCTGAACACCTACCAGCAAGGTCTTTGCGGTGCCCGTGGTGCACGGGCATCTTTCTTAGGGCTGCCGGTTAAGGATCTACCATGATCTACAGTCGAGACAAAAGACTGAGGCTATGGAGGTTCCTGAGGTTTACGATCTAGTTCGGTAGTCAAGAGCTTGGCTTCTTGCTCAAGGAATCGGCTTTTGTGGTTTTTGCTTCGTAGCTCACGGTGGTTCAAGGCTCAGGGGGCACCCATTCAAGGCTTGTTCGTTCAGAGTCTGGGGAACATGCAGCAGTCGTTGGATGCTTGGGCGTGCGGCTTTGAAGTGCAATGTGGACCAAGCTCGTCTTCAGGGCTTGGGCTTGATAATTCGCGCCTCCTCCCTTGCGGCCAACATCAGCCTGAGTCCAGGCTCCACCCTCTGTGTCAGGGTTGTGCGGTTTGGGCACGAATGCTGAGAAATTGGGCAGAATGCTTAGGGTAAGCATGGCTGCAAGGTATCGGCTTCGATTCGGCGATGGGGCTCAGTTACTTCGTGCAAACTCACACACTGGGCTAGGGGCCTGGGGCATACTAACGGGGTAGGATTAGGGCCAGCATTCTGGGCTTTAGGGCATGTCACGGCAAACCTTCAAGCGCAGGCCGGGGGCCGATATGCAACCTCCACATCTTCGACGAGGACCTCTTCTTTGCCTCAGGATGCTGGGATTCTCTTCAGGCTTTGTCGTAGGGTCGTAGGCACCTCAAAGCAGTTCAATCAAGCTACACGCTGAAAGTCGAAGTCGAAGCCCCTGCAGCCTTCAATGTTTGGAGTCCCTTGCTGATCCGAATGCCCCCGCAAGATCGGTTGACGGAGACACGACGGCCCACAGGCCAATCAAGCCAGGGTCCGGAATTCTTCTATCCAGCCACCATCAAAAGCCATTGAAAAGCACGATTCCAGTGCCCTACCTAAGAAACAATTCTGCAATCCTCATGAAACCGTGCAGGTGTCTCTTTCTGCCCGGGCAAAACAGCAGACACCCAAACGAACACACACACACACACTGACTGACACTGACTGACACTGACTGACACTGACTGACACTGACTGACACTGACTGACACTGACTGACTGACTGACTGACTGACTGACTGACTGACTGACGGACGGACGGACGGACGGACGGACGGACGGACGGACGGACTGACGGACTGACGGACTGACTGACTGACACACACACGCACACACACACACACACTCGAACTCCAGGCAAACCCTGGTGTGAGTTCTCACGAGTGATATCAACTCCAATCAAAGTCAGAGACTCAGAGGAGGCATCAAAGAATGTAAAATGTTGTGGGAGGTCTTCAACAGGCTCGAGTTCCCTT
>CAJNJA010014206.1:0-12307 GCA_905231915.1 Symbiodinium necroappetens | reverse complement strand
CGTTCTCATTGACATTGAGGAGCATCGCCTAAGTCACATTAATACGACGTGTATACATACATATATACATACATACATACATACATACATACATACATACATACATACATACATACATACATACATATATAATATATATAATATATAATTATATGTTTATCTATTTATTTATTTGTTATTCGTTTGACTCTAAACCCTAAACCCTAAACCTTAAACCCTAAACCCTAAACCCTAAACCAACTGCCTAGGCGATCGATGCATGGGCCGGTGGCCTGCGTGGCTTGCCTGTCGGGCTTTAGGGCTTTAGGGTTTAGGCTAGGGCTTGAGGGTTTAGGGTATCTTCGGAAGTAAAAGATTTTAGTGGGGTCCGATGGACCTCAGGGAGGGGTCCGATGGACCTCAGGGGGGGACCGACGGTCCCCAAGAGTTTTGGGTTGTGTGTTTTGCGTTCGGGCTCGGATTTTCGGGCTTAGGGCTATGCTGTATCCTGTACTTATGCCGGGGATCCTGTCGGGGTATGTACCGTATCATCTCCTAGTGCCTAGCACCCTGGCCTTGATCCTCAACCCTAAACCCGTAACTTGTTACTCCACTGGCTTGAACACTGTTGGCTACAGCTTAATTACATTCCCTAAACCCTAAACTTCTAAACGCTCCAAGTGAAGTCAAACCCCCTAAACCTGACTTGTGCCGCCAGGTACTTCTGATCGTTGCTCGAGTTGCCGCAGCTCCAGCTGGTCTGGGGCCTATCAGATCCGTTCTTGAAGTCCAGCTGAGCTTGTTGGTGGGCACATGCAAGCAGGGGTTGTGTGGATGCTGCATGATGGGCTCGACTCGATTGTCATGTGCAGCCTTGCAGGCAATGACAGACACAGACACGACATCGGGACATGTCATGCAGACAGACCTGAGCACTCAGAGACTGAGAGTCTTAGAGGACATACACCATCACGAGGGCACTTAGCCTTAGCGGCTACTTAGCGCTTAGGGCCTAGGGGCAGGGGACTTCGCCCGATTCGCCCCCATGGTCGGGCGAAATCGCCCAAGTAAACTGCTGGGGCAGCAAAAATTTGCTGCTCGGAAGACGGAGGAGCAGCTGCGGGCGATCCAAGAGGGGCTCCGCGAGCTGGCGAAGCAGGCCAGCTCCCTTCTCGAAAGTGCTAGAGAAAGAGGCTTTGCATTGTTTTTTGTTCAAGCTTCTGCGTTCTCAGGGAGCAGCTCCAGCGAAGTCATCGTCATCTTGGGAGGTGACCTCTCTGCATCTTTCGTCGTTTGTCTGGATAGCACTGTGCTGAACCTTGCATCTCGACAAACTCAGGGCCGTCCTGGCGGTGGTGGGGCTGAGGCTTCTGGATCTGGAGGTGCCAAAGGTTCTGGTGATGGAGGTGGGGCAAAAGCTCCTGGTGATGGAGGCGGGGCAAAAGCTCCTGGTGTTTCAGGTGGGGCGAAAGCTCCTGGTGATGCAGGTGGGGCGAAAGCTCCTGGCGATGGAGGTGGGGCCAAAGCTGCTGGAGCTGTGGGCTTCAGGGGCGAGCCTTGGGCATGCACTTCTTAATTTCCCAAACAGGTTATCTGTTATCTGGGTCGAAGCTGCGATATGATAGATCAGCAGCTAAGGATCTACTACGCCAGCTGCACGGTGAGATCTTGGCCGCCAACTCGTCGGTCGTGGTTCGGCCATTGCTGACGACTCTTTCTAGGTTGGACGTCGACAGCTTGGATCGCCTGTTGAGCAAGGATGGCATGGCTGAGAAATTCAACGTGTTTCTCAAGCAAGGTGATACCATCAGGAGCTCCGTTTTGATGATCCTGCTGCGGACCACCGTCTGCCTGCCGGTGCTGGTGCCGGCGCTGCTTGCGATAGTGGAGCAAGAGTCGTACGAGCGCCGGATGATCGCGGAGCAGGTGTTGCAGACCTGGATGCCCGGCCTGCTAGAGAGGAGGCCCGAGATGGCAGCGCCTTGGCGAAATTATGTTTGATTTTGGTGCTTGGTCCTTTTCATGCTGCTGATATGATATTATCTGAGATGAATCCGCTCACGCCGGTGCCGAAAATCCACATGGACTATCACCAGGCTCGGTCATCATAGCAGTTCAAGCCCTATGCTGATTGTACGTTGCTAAAAGCCGTTCAAGCCCTATGCTGATTGTACGTTGCTAAAAGCCATGAGCCGGAGGCCAAAGCGGCGGCGAAGGCCGTGGAGCCGAAGGCTGGGGCGAAGGCCGTCGTGGAGCCGAAGGCTAGGGCGAAGGCCGTCGTCATGGAGCCGAAGGCCGTGGCGATGGCGAAGGCCATGGAGCCGAAGGCTGGGGTGGCGAAGGCCGTCATGGAGCCGAAGGCGAAGGCCATCATGGAGCCGAAGGCGGTGGCGAAGGCCGTCATGGAGCCGAAGGCGGTGGCGAAGGCCGTCATGGAGCCGAAGGCGGTGGCGAAGGCCATGGAGCCGAGGCCGAAGGTGGTGGCAAAGACCGTCGAGGCTGGGGCGAGGCCGAAGAAGAGGCCGAGGTCTGAGTGAGTGATCCGGCCCAGAGGGGTGGAAGAAAAGAAGATGAGACCCGAGTTCTTGGTGCTTTGTTGATGCACACATTTGCCTTTGCGCTTCACTTCATCTTGATTTTCGCCCAGGCCAATTGAGTAGCCGAGCATTCTCGCTACGTACGGCCCTCGGTGTGTGGATGGGGATGATTGGAAAGGGACTTTCGGGTTTTGGGAGATTGAGCCGAGCGGGTCGTATTGTGTGGTTGACAAGAAACTAGTTTTACTCCCTGGTGCCACACCGGTCTGTGCCCAGGCCGGTTGAGCTCAGCGTTCTCGCTACGTCGGGCCCTCGGTGTGGATGTTGAGGCTTCGCCCCAGGGATGATTGGAGAGGAGTTTGTGGTTTTTACGGTTTGGGAGCCTAGCTGTGTGGTTGGTGCCAGTGTGGTTCTATTCGTTGGTGCCACACCGGTGTTCTTCACTTCATTGCGCCCCTTGCAACAAAGTTTTAAACCAGCGCCAGGCCGCGGCGACCTCAGAGGACAATCACAAAACCCGGGGCAAAGGCTTAAAATTATTAGGGATTTGATTGGAGACTTGCCATCCAGACAGCAACTATGTGTTTCGGGTTGAGTGCACGCTAGCCGAAGTGGCCTACAACGGTTGTAGTTTACCTCCACAACACACACACACACAAAGGAAAGAAGGGAATATGCAATCCAACACGCCACCGACAACCCCCCTGCTCCCCCCGCAACGCCCCCCAAGAAGCAACACAAACCAACCATCAGTGGCACACCTTCCTGTTCATCATTCCGGTAGCCGGCCGTTGGGGCATGGTTAGGGGTGTTTGCAGTGTTTCTTGCCCCGTGCTCCCCCCACAATGCTTCCCAATAAGCAATGCAAACCAAGCATAAGTGGCACACCTCCCTGTTCCGGGAAGGTCGGTTGAGCTCATCGTTGTGGCCACGTGGTGCTACGTTGGACCCTCGGTGTCCCCAAACGGGCTCAGGGGGATGACTGGAAAGGTAGTTTGGGGTTTTGGGGGTTTGAGCTGAGCAGGTCGTGTTGTGTGGTTGCAGCCTGGTTTTTGTCCTTGCTGCCACTCTGGTGTTGTTCTGCGGCCTTCGGTGCGGATGTTGAATTCAAAGCAGTTCGTTTTTTGGGTGGTTTGGGAGCCGAGCGGTTCTCAGGGCGGGTCCGATGGACCCGTAGGGCGGGTCCGATGGACCTGTGCGGGTATGGGGGGGTTTAGGGGTTTAGGGCTCCAATTTTTTTCGCGTCCGCGAAAACGGGTTGTCGGGTTTTGGCCTTCATTGCGAATTGTTCTCTGCGTGTGTAGCTCAGACTGGCAGAGTCGTGGCATGTCAGGAAGAGAGGCAGACAAGCCCTAAAGCCTAAACCCTGCCAGGCATGTCCGAGAGTGAGTGTCAAAAACCCTAAACCTAAACCCTACAACCCTAAACCCTAAACACTTTTGCAACAGGCTTGCCACTTCGCCCGTTAAACCATAACCCTAAACCCTAAACTTCTTAGCATTGCAAAAATCAAACAAATAATTCACTTATCTTCAGCCGCCATCCTGCCACTGCCGTGGCGACGAACCGATGCGAGCCAGATCCCCCGACGGTTGGCGCCTCAGATTGACTTCAGGCAGCAACGAGCCCATATGCTGATCCGCCTGTCCTCGGCCAGGCGAGCATGCTCGACGTTGCTTGGAGAAGTATGGCAATGTCATCTCCTGAGAACCCTTGTCAGCCTGCGGCCGTTTGCGTCGGCGTGGACAGGTGTCGAAGTGTCTTCTTGTGCCGAGGCCAAGGAAGTTGTTCGACGCTGTAACCGGTGCAAATTCCTGAAGAACAAGGAGAAATGGCTCCGCCGATTGGTGTATCGTGACGGTGATGTGCAGAACACGTGGCTTTGCGAAGCACCGATGACCCAGGCTTGGGGCCTAGGCTGCCGGCTTTGCCGAGCGAAATGCGCAACACCGGAGCAATCGTCTTCGCCCTTCGTGCGCCTGACGAAGGGAGCCGTCTGCAGGGAAGCGCCTCCTACGCAACTCATGGGTTTTACTTTGTGCGCATCAAGTTTGTCTTTTGCCTTTGCATGCATGCGAGGTGCCTCTTACTCGTTTCGGAGATGTCCTTCAGCTTCAAGATTTGAAGCGCCACGAGGAAACCGACCTCCACATCAACAGCCTCGTGGTCGAGCAGCCCTTGGAGACCGTCTCTGCGAAGGCCGATGCCACGGTTCCGACACCCGGCCAGGTTCACTTGGCCATTCAGGTCCTCAGGGAGCCCCACAGCGGGCAGTCCGTCGGCTATGCGTCGCGGTCCGAGCTGGCGAATCGGTCGGACCCGGGAAATTTTCCTCTGGGGCGTTCGTCCCCGTGCGAGCACGCCAAGATCGTTTCGGCGGTGGCGAGCGTCTTGAGAGACCAGGCTCGCCCTTGAGCCACACGGAGAACCTGCATCTGAAACACACCTGCAGGACAGGCAGCTCGCAAAACGTTGCAAAGCTGCTGGTTGGGCCGAGGACCGTGGACACAGTGGTCGGTCGCATTTTGCCTTCATTGTACTTGCCTTGCAGGATGTCAGCCAGGACACATTGGCGGTGAAAGTAAAGCTGGTTGATAAGAACTTCGTTGTTCATCGACGCATCCTGGAGTTGTCTCGGTGCAATGGCCAGAAGGCCAGTTAGCTGCTTCTTCAGTGACGTCCCTTAGTGGCTGCCTGTCTTTTGCCAGACATCGCTACAAAAAGCCGACCACATCCAGATGGCCCTGGAGAGATTTTGCCCGGACGAGGGCGACCGCTCGGCGTTTGCGAAGACTTTCAAGGACATGGTCCGTCTTCCAATGCTCTGAGACGCCCGCCCAATGTGCCACAGGTCTACACGGTGGACGGCGAGCGGGCAGAGGGATTAGCAGGCCGCTTTGCGGCAGCAGGGGGCTCGGCTGCTTTAACTCACTTGGCGGGGCAACTGCTTCATGGGTTTGCCCCGGAGGTCAGAGGAATCCTGCCTTCCTTATGTACGACCACGAGATGCTGCATGCACAGCGCTCAGAGGTCGCTCGAGAAGAGCATAAAATCCGACGTTCGACTGTCTGAGCTCATCCACCTCTTTGTTCTTCGTTGCTCCACGAAGAGCAAGCACGACCCAGGGAGCTTCTGGCGGGCTTTGGCGCACTCCCATAAGTTGTGCGCCCGGTATTCAGAGGCAGTGCGAGGCCAGTTGGATGGAGTGGCGGAAGTGCTGGGCCAAGACTTCTCCTGCCACTTTGCAGCTCAGCGATTCGACACGATCACTATTGCGCTGAAGAAACTGATTCTCTGTTTGTCAGCAGTGATCCGCTTCCTGACCGAGCTTGCTGCTCTCAAGAATGAGAAATCCCAGTGGGCATTGTCTTTGCTGTCTGCCCCTTGGATAACTTAACAGTGCAAGTCTGTCCCTCCCGCCGTCCTTGCTAAAGGCTAGGCAGTTGCCGCTATTGTCACACTGTGTCCAAGGTGTTGTCGCCCTCCAACATCAGACTTCTTGCCCTCGCCACCGAGTGGCTCACGATGGCGAGCCACTTCGTGCACGAGTACGATGGGGGAAGCACAAAAGAAGGTGCAGAGCCTGCCCAAAGCTCTGCCGTCGCCAATGTTGCCCGTTGCTCGCGCCTTACGCTGGCCCTTGAGCAGGACCGCACCGGGCTTTTCAGTTCTTCTTCAGCACGGGACTTCCAATCTTAAGTCCGAGGACTTGAACCGAAGATTCAGCTTCAAGTCGCTGGACGGCGAACCGCAGCGACCCTTGGTCCTGTCTCCGCAGTACACTGCGGGCTATCTGAACATCGCCGAGCAACAAATGCAGGCTGCAAGCCGCTGCTTGTCTTGACTTGATCGGTAAAGCCGTGTCGCCCAAATGGGTTGCCAGAGCCGGCGAGCACAAACATCCCAGGTGGTGCGGACATGGCTGTGGTGCATGATGGCAGGCTGCTCTTCCATCTGGAAGGCCATCCTTTCGGGCCATTGTTTATTTCGCGGTTGAAGGGTCCTCTGCCTCCAGGCGATGCGAGCGATGAGGCCCGAGCTGCGGCGGCAGCGGCTGAACTCGGAACTATACAGAACGTCTCGGATGTGTTTTTGGGCTGTGTTCAAGCCTGGCACACGTCTGGGGTGGGGGCCGCACTGGCTCCGTTCGATGTACTCCATTGGGTGGCAAAGAGGAAGGATGCAGACTTGTGCCTAGATAGCATTTAGTGGCTAGTTCGTAGCAAGGCTGTGAACAAGAATTCCATTACGTCCTAGTACAGGGATGAGATTCTGGCTCCGCTGGCGAAGCTCTTGGAACTCGACGGCAAAGCCCTTAGAGAACAATATCTTTGTGCAAGACCCACCGCCATCTTCCTGGCGAGGCTGGGGCCTACTGGTGCTACCTATCCTTCCCATGCTCAGACGAAACCATCCCGCAGGTCAGGCGAGCAGGAGTTTTGGCCGGCCACGATGCAGAGGTTTCGGAATCTTTGTGCTCTGAAGACAGCGGTCCACAGCTCAGACCCGGCTGCAATCGGGGCGGTGCTTCTCCGGTTGAAGCTGCAGCAGATTCCACGTCTCAGGTCCGGTACCTCCTTTGCATCTTCGACTCGACGAGTGAGATCGAGAGTAGCTTCAGCACCCTGCGCCTGTTCTCAGGACATGGTCTGCTTCTGAGCTGTGTCATTCGCTTTGTGTCCGCCCCTTTCAGGAGGAATGAAGGGCAGCATGACCCCTGCCAATGCCGATGCCTACATCAAAGCGTGGTGCGACTGTCCTCCTCTGGACAAAGTCGTTTTCTTCGATGGCAAGAACTATCAGCCCCGTCCCCTGTATTACAAGATCATTGGAAAGTACAAAGAGATACATGGGGGTAGTGGTTCCAACACCAAGAAGACTCGACTGCCACGAAGGCAGTTTGTTTCCAGAAAGCGGAAAACTGGATTGAACGCCTTTGAGAGGCGGCGGCAGGCAGAGCTGCAGGCTGCCGAATCCCGGACAGGAGAGGAGACTTTGGATTTGGAAGCCTTAGATGCTGTTGCGACATGCAGTGCGAGGGCGAGGCAGACCGAAACTCAGGTGAACCTCCGAGAAGCTGTGAAGAAGCTGCAGGCAGACCTTTGGCGGGACTTCACCTCTGGGCCTTTGTGTGGGACGGCGCAGAAGCTCAAGCTGCACGAGAAGGAACATCTTGAGGACAAGGAGAAATTGGGGCGGTTGGAGCAAAGGCATTTGCAGGAGCAGCATGTGTCCTTGCCTCCTGGCTTCTGTGCCTTCATCCTTCTTGGTGGCTGCAAGGAAGCGAAGACCCGTGTCAAAAAGCAACTGCTTCGCCTTGGGGTATGTGGCTCTGTTTATGGCGGCTCTGACTTCCTGAACTATGTCTCCGAGGAGACGCTGCTTGCCAAGGTCGGCTCAAATCACTTCGTCTACGTGTGCTGTGACAGCGATAGTTTCCTCCGTGCCATCCATCCGTCAGTGCCAGAGGGTGACGATGTGAAGGAGGCATGCATCAGCCTCGCAATCCGCATCTTGGGTGGGTTCGTGGCGACGGAACAGTGGGTTAATCATGCGGCTAAACGGCCGCACGAGCCTCCGGCGCCGATCTTGCGGCTGCTCCCGGCGTATGAACAGATGATCCAGTTCTACGTGTCGGACACGGTTCACGAGAAGCTCAAGGGCATCATGAGCCATCTGAAGAATGCCTTGGACGAAAGCGTCTTAGCCCCCGGCGTGCGGTGGCTGATGAGAGAGAAGAAGAGATTCTTGTGTTCTGGCGGCAAGAAGTTCAGAAAAAAGAGTCAGAGCCGTTGTTTCGGCCATTCGGTGTCTGCTAAGGGAGTCTGCTGGGGGACCCCCTGGCCCGACAAGCGTGCCCTGCGCTGTCGTCCGAGGGTGGGGTCCATGGGGGGACCCCTTCCAGCGACACACGGTTCTCTCCAGGTTTCGGGATCTTGGAGTTTTGTTGCTTGAGGATGCATGGATATGGATTGTCGGGTCAAGATGGGTAACGCTGGTCCTGGTCACATCCCTGGTCTGTCCTGGTCTTTGTCTTGGCGGGGGGTGTCTCTGGACGCCCCGCTGCCCGACGAGCGTGCCCTGCGCTGCTGTCGGAGGGTGGGGTCCCTTGGGGAACTCCTGTGTCCTACGCCCAGCTTTAGAAAAAAAGACTTTTGACAATCAGAGCAGCCAAGGAACCGGAAGCGTGCCCTCATCGTCGTGCCTGAGGTGCAGGAGGTTGCTCGGAAACGGCTCGTAAAGAAGGGCGTGGCTGGAAGATTGGTGTCCATCAAAGACTTCTATGGTGTCCTCACCAAGTGTCTTGGACGACAGCAGCACCAGTCCTGGGGTTGATGTGCAGGCGACTAGATTTCCTTCGTGTCTCAGGTGGCTTTAACTCTGTCGGTGAGCTGGCGAAAAAATCCGCAGGCGTGCGGTCTTCTGCCCACCTCGTGCAAGGTGGCTGTACAGGGGTCAAGGACCGCGCAGGGGTCAAGGACCGCACGGTCTTTGATAGTTTTTTTTGCGTCTGCTGAGCAGCGGACTGCAGCTGGGGAAGGACATCGGGGTGCAAGAGTGCAAGCAAACCTGCTTAGGCTTTCTGTTGGTTCAATATTTCGCGGCTCCGTTTCATCATGTTGCAACACTTGATCTGTCAGGCCTGCTCCTCGCAGGCATTTTTGCTTCGCCACATTTTGAGGTTGCGTGCCCTAAAAGGGCGCTCTGGATCGATCGACATGGGCAAACGTCCGTCTGCCGGTGGCAAGACGAAGAAGTCGGCCAAGGCCGAGCCGGAAGAGAAGGTGGAGGTGGAGGATGACCAATGGTTGTGGTCCAAAATTCACGACTGCATTCGTCTCATCCGAGACGCTGGTCATTGGCCCGAAGCTGGCTCCGACCCCCTGCCGGCTGAAGGGCTCCTGCCCTTGGGTCCTGATTGGACGGGTGCCGACGTGAGAGTGGATCAAGAGTGTCTTGGCTTGAAGTTGTCCGGCTTTCGCTCTCCCGATCTTGCTGCTGCTTACCTTAAAGGCAGCACTCGCGAGGGTGTGGAGTGCTCGGTGACCTGAACTGGGAACGAGCCGGCCCGGGCTGTGTTCTTTCCTATGGTGACGTGACGGATGCACGAGACTTCCATCTGAAGAAGACGCACGTTGACCCTTTGCCATGCACCATGGTGCTTTGCCAGACAGAGACCAAGAGGCCGGTAAGAATCATACTAGCCGCTTGTAGTCTCTTGGGTTCGGATTTTCCCTCAGGGGAGACCTCACTCCGGTGAGCCACTTGCCCCGCCTGGCGGCCTTCGTTATTGAGTGGGCGGCTCTGTTGGAGGCCAAAGATTCGAAGGCGGACGTGTTCAAGAACCGTGCCCGAGTGTCTTGGATGTCAAATGTATATGTCTTAAAATCCCTTCCGGTCCAAACTCCGCAACCGAGGCCCTCCCTTTGCTGTTCGTGCGATGTTCTCCAGATAGCGTGGACGCTTATTGGGAAGCTCACAAGAGAGGAGAATCCGTGCAAGCCGCAGCTTTCCAGGCCAGTGTCACTGTTAGCTGCTAGCTGCTACGGCTGTGATCTTGTCGCCTGCAGTTTGCCAGGAAGGCAATCAGTTTGCTTGCCGCTTGAGTGATCGCTTGTACATGTCGCCAGACTTATTATATAAGTATTGTCCGTTCCATGCCTGCATACGCCGGGATGGGTGCTCTACAAAGGCTGCAGCAGCTACATGCTGGCCTGGGAAAGCCTACCAATGCGGAGGGGCTCTTCCTAGCCTTTCAGGTGGGCTACGCACCTCCCGTCACCCCCCCCCCCCCCCCGCTGACTTCAGTGCGAGGAGCAAGTCAAAAGCGAGCGGCTGACTTTCGGCTCGGGCGACAGCGAGGCTGCCAAGCACATGTCGTCACACAGACTTGCTAGACTCTGCTAGACGCTTTTGTTTGTGTCAGGTCAGCTCCGAAGACAAAGTGGCCAAGTTGCTTCGTCTGCGGAAGCGTTGCCAGGAGGCCAACTGCTGGGAGTTTCTCAAGAGTATGCAGTTCTTTGAGAAGAACCCGACATGGGCAAGCCGATGGTCGGTGGTTACTGGGTTTTGGAGTATCGCTCTGTCATACTTTGTTGAAAGGAGCCAATATTATGAAGTGCCAGAGCATGTTTCTCCTCCTTGGTTCCTTCAAAAAAAACCAGGTAACCCGAATCCTCGGAATCGCGAGCAGTCCCGACGAGTTCGGCTGGGTCATCAGTCGGTATCTCAGCATCTCTCACTGTCACACCGACTTAGGCCCCACCCGCACGCCTTGGAACCATTGTCGTTGAAACTTTGGGCTCAGGACAGCTCTATGCCGGCATGAAGAAGAAAGACGACCCAGCTTGGAGAATGCCCGTTGCAAAGATGAGCAGGGACACCCTCTTGGACACGTTTCATGCGCTGGTGGCCACTCGCCAAACCATGCAGGCGGGGGTGGGCTAGAAACCTTCGTGTCATTTCGTTTCTCTGCTCAAGACCACGTGCAGGCAATCATAGAGGCAACGTCGGAGAAGGAGAATCCCTCGGTTTGGAGGAGCCTGCTTTGCAAGTACGTCAATCCGGACAGCATCGTGCTGGAGGGAGACGGCGCCGACTTTCACCAGGAGGCCTTCCTGGGCAAATCCGCCGAGCAGGCAGCCGTCTTGGACCTGATGAAGCAATTCCTCGATTTGGAGCCTTTGCCAACCATGTATGCCGTGGTGGCTTCACACGACACTGCTGTGAACCGCTTTTCGGACTCGCGGGTTCAGAACTTGGTGAAAAAAACTATCGAGGAGCCGCTAGTCATGGACTAGACCCAAGGTTCGATGGTAATCGGCATGTCATGTTCTTTCTCTCTGCTTCCGTGATGGCGATAAGTTGAATTTGTTTGGAGCCCAGGCACAATGCCGTGCATCTGACGCCGCTCCCTCCGGTTGCTGCCCTGCCTGGTGCTGAGGAGATTTTGCAAAGCATCGCGAGTGAATGGGATGACAAGGATGTATCCGGGCCCGTTCCAGAGCCTGCAGCCCCTGCTGCAAAGACCAAGCCGGCTTCCGACTACCAGAAGGCTAAGGTCGAGGTCCTCCGGTACTGCAAGTTTGTGGTGGCGGACATCACCAACATGACCAGTGTCCAGACGGCCATAGGTGGTTATGCCTCCAGCCTCTTGCCGCCCGACACCATGCCATCTGCTGGCAAGGTGCGGGGGTGGATGTACGACTCCGGCCTCATTCTTGAACCCTCGGAAGTTTACTCCCGCAGCCACAACGTGTACTCGCGGACTCCACCCTTCGGGAAATCCGTCTTGAGACTCTGTCGCAAAGGGGGTCTTGTTCCTGTGCAATGTGAAGATTCCAACTGTATGGGCCGGAACGCAAGGACCAATGTGGTGAAGATCTTCGCCTCAGAGGCCAAGGAGGACAAGGCGGCGTGAGGGTTTCATGCCCACGTGTGCCAGGCACTCATTCATGTTGGCTGCCGTCAATTTCTTGCCTTTACCAGGATGCCCTGCTGGTCTTCGACGTTGGGTCGACCCAAGCGGGAGCTGAGATCCGAAAGCAGATGAACAAACTCAACGTGCCCAGTGCGACGGTGAATTCCTTGCTGCTGATGCCCAGCTCCCAGGAGGACCTTGAGCGGCGAGCCAACTATGGGCCCGCTGCCCACGACACGTAACTTGCCTGTATCCTCCGTGCCGCTGGCTCTCTCAAACTTTCTCTCTGTCTCTTTGTCTCTGTTTCTGTCTCCCTCTCTGACTTTCCTTCTCTCCTCCCTCTCCTCCCTCTCTCCTCCCTCTCTCTCTC
>CAJNJA010014203.1:0-12307 GCA_905231915.1 Symbiodinium necroappetens | reverse complement strand
AGGGCTTAGGGTTTTCGGGTTTTGGGCTCTTGATTGGGGGTGGGGGGGGGGCTCTAAACCCTAAACCCTAAACTTTTGGGTTTCTAGGCCTTTTCCTTGGTGTCCCTTTTTTAGGGGGTTCTGTAGAGGAGCTGGAGCATGAGGGTTTAGGGGGCCAGGGTTTAGGGCTTTAAGGGTTCCCTTTTTCTATGAGATCTATAGTTTGGCCGTTTAAGGGGTTTAGGGTTGAGGCTTTAGGGATTTGAGGCATTTGCTTTCTGATCTCTTGTTTGGGGGTTTAGGGGGTTTAGGGTTGAGGCTTTAGGGGATTTCAGGGGTCTAGGCTTTCTGGCCCAGGACGGATGAGGTTTAAACTGATAAGGGTATTCGGCTGAAGAAGACTTGGGAAAAAGCATACTCCATGCTCATGCACGGGAAGGAGGACAGAAGGATGAAGAGGTGTAGGATGTACTACGTCCTATAAGCCCGAAACACCTAAATCTTCATAGAGAGGCCTACTAAACTCTTGACTACAGTCGCTTCATATGAACCCACAGAGGCGCGACGCTAAATCCTAAAAAACCCCGAAGTCCCAAACCTGCACCCGAAGTCTTAAACCTGAACACAGAAAGAAGGCTCAAGCTCTACCTACTCAGCTGCTACAGTTAATTCGGAATTTAGCAGTTTCCGGATCCCTTGATTCCTATGTGGCCCTTTATCTAACCTTAAGATAGGGGTCTGAATATTGAACAGGGTTTAGGGCGTAGGTTTGAATAGAGTGGGGCGCCTAACGAGCAGTTAGTACTACTAGTCATTCAGGCGTCGTGGGCCTTGAAGAGGCTGATGGTCCTTGCCTCGGATGTCGGCTGAGGTGGTCCAGTCGTTTTGCGTTCTGGGTATTCAGTGCCGGGCTTCGGGGGTGGAGCTTAGGATTTGTAGAAACAGGGATTAGGGTTTAGGGTTTAGGGCTTAGGGTTTAGGGCTTAGGGTTTAAGGTTTTACAGGTTTAGTATGCTTTCCTTATAGGGCTTAAGCCTGCAAAGCTTTAGGGCAAGGGGGTTTGTACTCGTCGAGGCCGCGTTTGGTTTTTGGGGGGTGCACGGGCGAAACGTTAAATCTCACCGCAGGATTGGGTCTCGGAAAGCATATTTCCTACGGCATGCGCTTCTAAACGACCTACGTATAGTCTTCGTTGTAGTTCATGTTTTGGGCCCCCTTTCCTACATTTAAATATTAGAAATTGTTCGACCGAAAAATGGAACTACAACGGAGACTCTAGGTACTACTTACACCGAACCCGAACCCTGAAACCTGCATGAAACCTGGGTGATTGCACCCTTCTGTATGAACTTGATTCCTGTGCAGACAGGATCGGCTTCTGGGAAACCAGTCCATAGGCAGACAGACTCAACATCCAGAGAATGCACGAGGAAAGCCTTGCAGGTAATCCGAAACCTGGTAAACTGAAATCTGCCAACCAACTCTGCAAACCGAAACTTGAAATCAGAACTTCAAAAAACTGCAGCACAGGAGCATTCGGGCTGTCTTTGTTGAGGTTCAGAACCTCGGCATTCCAGGATTTCGATATCTGCGACGACCACACGGGCTAGCTTCGGCTTCCTGCTTTGCCATGTCATCCTTCCGCTCTGTACAGAGCTCAACTTGACTTCAAGAGGGTTTAAGGTTTTTGGGGTTTAAGAGCAACTTCGGCTTGAAGAAAGAGAACTGCTGCTGCTCCAGGCCGCATAGTAACTCTGGCGGCTCTGGCGCATGGACTTCGTTGCTTCAGCCCGACCCAACGCCGAACATAGCACGAACACCACCTAAGCAAAAGGCTACCTAACACTCGTCCTCAGCTTCCCTCATAGGTGCAAGTGCGCAGAGGTCCTCCAAGCAGACATCGCAAGAAGCAATGGTCACGCTGCGCAGCCGCGTACGAGATTTTCTTGACCGAATGAGTTGCGGCGTGCAGGAACCCTGAGCCCTGATGCAGAAGATAAACACCATAAATCAGCAACAACAATGACAATAAGAATCACAAAAACAAGCACTCATATCGGTACATCTAGTATCTTTGTCAAAGCAGACACATGAAGACCCTTGAACAATTGCAAATTGCCAAACCAGAAATTCAACAGCCTGAACTCTTACTGGTGTAAGTAGTCGAAACCATGGACGCAAAGTGGTGTTGCAGGTAAACAAAGCATCCAAAAATCTAAATCAAACGCTAAACTGCGAAACCTCCAAGCCTGAACCCTAAACCCTAAACCCTACAAAGCCAACCTGAGCCTCTGGCCACTGCAGCAACATCGCCAGGTCCGAATTTCTGTGCAACCTGTTTGGTTGACAGGTTGGGAGGGTTTAGGGTTTAGGGCTTCGAGTTTACGTTTTGGGGCCTAGGGTTTGGGGTTTATATAGTATTTCGAAGAAAAGTCCTTGAAAGGGGTCTTTTCAGGCTTCCTTCAAGGGCTGTGTTGCTATGATTATGACCGCTAACAAATATTGATAAATAAACTTGGATGTACGTGCAGACCAAGAAACATACCCTTTCGGAAGAATTACGCAAGGAGTGCAATCTCTGTCTCGCTCTCTCTTTCCATCTGTCTGTCTGTCTGTGTAACATAGGTTTAGACGAACAACTTCTGCACCTGGGTAACACGAACATAGAGTTGAGCTTATCTCGCCCAACTTCTGCTGTACATGTCGATGCGCCTTTGATGAACCTAGGTCTCTCTGCTTTGACTCACCAACCTCCAGCTGAATTTACGACAGCCTTGCAAAGCCCAACATGGTACTGTCAAGCTGCGACATGTTCGCCTCAGCACAACAGCAAATAGGTTGTCGCGCTGCAAAAAACCTTATGCCATAAAGTACCAGAATCCGACCGCGCCCAATCACTCTTGTTGAACAAGTAAAGATCCGGAATCATCCTCCAATGCCTAAATCCCGACAGCACGAAAGCCCGTATGTATGTATGTATGTATGTATGTATGTATGCATTTATGTATGTATGTACGTATGTATGTATGTATGTATGCATTTATGTATGTATGTACGTATGTATGTATGTATGTACGTATGTATGTGTGTAAATATATGTATAGACATACTTATGTGTATATATATATACACATATTTGGATGGCTATCTAAACACTCTACGGATGGCTGTGCCAATAAAGGGTACCCTATGGAGTGGCTATCATCACAGTGCATACTCAACTGAGGATTTGCAATTCTTACAACGGCCCCACGAACTTGCAGAGCTGCCAACTTTGCTCGACCGACCCCCCATCACAGGAGCGCGCCATGTTTTTGTTCTTGCCGTTGAGGAAATGGCCGTCACTGTCGAAGCCCACGGTGTCCTGCAAACACTTGAAGAATTTGTGCCTGATATAAACTACTAAACTTTGACAAAGGTTTCTCAATTTTTCTCTTGACTCTATGTTTTAGGATTTCTACTGGGGGCTTAAGCCTTTCGAGAATCGACGAAGCGCTGGCCAATTTGGACCGTTTTGGGCTTTTCGGGAAAATGTCACTATCATTACCTCTTTCATGTTGTCGCAAGCTCGTCTTTACTCCACGGCTCGACTGACGAGAGATTGAAACAAAGTCCCAGCACGGGGATTGGGAACCAAAAAGCAGCATCATGCAAGTAGGCCCGATTGGACTGTGCCGGCACGAATAGTCCCGAAAAAAAAAGCTCACACCCTCATGTCTTGCACTCTTCGCGGCCGCCCCTCCGCCCCCCGATGGTCCATGGTCCAGGATGCCCCCCCTCCCCCCCCCGTGGGGTGGGGTGTGGTCCCTCTTCCCCCTGCGGGGTGGTTGTGGGGTTTCGGGGTTTAGAGTTTAGCTTCCATGGAAGCTTTTGAGTTCGGGGTTTCGGGGTTTAGGGTTTAGCGTTAAAGGTATGGGGCTTCGAGCCGACAAGGGCTTAGGGAGGGTTTTGGGGTGTAGGTTGGTTAGGATTGACGGTTTATGTTCTGCTTTAGGCCTGGGGTTAGGGTTTGGTTTAAAGTACAGGTTAAGGCTAATGAAAACGGGAACACGCCCAACGTTACAGGGTTTATGGCTTGCCTCGGGCTCGCGTAAGATCCCGGCCTTCTCTGTGAACCCTGGCCGCCCCCCTGAACCCTCTCCGCACACGCCAGCCCCTCGACCCCACCCTACCAGACCATACCTTGGGGGCAGGGGGGGGGGGGCAGACGCCTGACCATAGATAAACCTTCTGATTCTGATTGCTCTATGCGAACTTATGGATATTTACAAAGCGAGGGGTTGCTGTCAGGGATGCTCATGTCACAGGTCCGATTGGCTCCCGCGTTCTTCTTGAAGCTGTAAGATGTGCGATGTGAGGGTTTAGGGTTTACGATGCGAGACGTAACTTTTAGAGGTGTAAACGTAACCACTCTGCAGGCATGCTGCTGCTTCCTTGAAGCTTTCTGCTCAACTTTTCATAGTGGCTGCAGGATCGAAACAGCTTTAACCATGTGGGTAGTTCTCTAAATCGGGGGGTTCCTTATAGGATCCGTTTGTGAGGGTGCCGTACTTTGCATGGGACCTAAAAGGAACCCTACTTTAGAGAACTCATCACATGGCAGTGAGCTGACGAAACTGACAGCGGTCACTACTCTTGTGCTAACATCCCTGCAAAAAACCGACACCGGTAGCTTGAAGCGAGTGCCGCTTTTTTGTTGTAAATGAGAAGACAAAGAAACAACGAAAGAAGACGTACCCATCCAAACATCTGCTATACATCCTTTTGCAAAGTGAATACGAACTGGACCATAAATTCTAGCCGTGTTTGTGCTGAGCTTCTCCGTCGTGCCTTCTCTTGCTGTCGATCTGTCTCGTTGTTGCTTCATGCTTGTTCGAACCCTAAACCCTAAACCCCTAAACCCTAAACCCTAAACCCCTAAACCCTAAACCCTAACCCTAAACCATGTCGTCTCTATCTCCGGCTCCGGCTCCCTCTCCGTGTCTCTCTTCCTCTCTCTAAAGTCGACTGGGCCTCAATGGGCCTCAGGGGCGCGACACTTCGACACCTCTCGGATTTCACTCATATCTATGCCAGAAGAGTCAGTAATCCGCTCTAGCAAGCAAAGGTCGATATGCTGAACGGCCCAGCCCTTTTCCTGAATCGTTTTTAGGCTTGTTGACACTGCGAACATCAGTAGAGGGTGCTTAATACTTCGAAAAAACTTTGGGATGTGTGAGACTCTATCTTAAGGCTAAAGCCTAAACCCTAAACCATAGGGTGTCTTGGACTAGCCAAACCAAAACCTACGCCAGAAACCTGCCCAAGGCCTCGCTGTAACCCAAGAAGAGACCTGCTTTGACGGTTGCAAAACCTGAGCTGCACCAGACATTTATCCACTGCTAGAAGTTCCAGGGCTTTTTCGGCTTTGCGGCTGCGAAAATCAAGGTTGGGCAGGAATCTTTCCTCTAGACTTGACTCAGGGTTTGAGTTGAGTTTTCTTTGGCGAGAAACCTTCCCAAGTACTTGACAAGAGGCTTTGCCACTGGAACCCCGGCACAGAGACTGCCTGCACATCTGTGCTCTGTAGAACCCCCAAACCCCAACAACGATAGCACTACTGTAACTCCAAACATACTCCAACATCCCAGTTGGTAAACCCCCCAACAATGTCAAAATCCGAAACCGTCACATTACCAGAACCCACTAAAGCCCAAAGACCTTACCACCCTCAAGCCCCAGACACCCCACCCTGATCCCTATGAGCCCGATAACACAAGGGCCTTGATAATTGGAGCAGGTTATACTGCCAAAGTATATAACAATAAAGAAGCGTAAGGGAGAGTACAAGTAATACTATTTGTTCAGGCATGTATATATATATATATATGTAGAATGTATATATACATATGTATATATGTATGTGTGTATATTTGTGCAGTATGTCTGTCTGTCTGTCTGTCTGTCTGTCTGTCTGTCTGTATGTATGTATGTATGTATGCATGAAATGTATGTATGTATGTACATATGTGTATATATATATATTAGACACTCATATGAAAGCCCACACTCTTATGGTTAAACTTAGTAATGTTGCTGCTATTTGTTGCTTATGTTTCTAGTGGTATGGCCACCAGTACTGTTTCATTGCTACCATCATCATCGTTGTTATCCTTTTAGCCCAAGACAGTGCAGCCTCGGAGCCAAGACGTACCTGGTTCCTGGGGCCCGTCATCCGAGCACGGGCGTTTGCTTCTTCCAGTGGGTTCATGACCTCTCAAGAGAAATGATTGGGGTTTTGGGGCTTTAGGGTTCGGGACTATACAGGATCAGGGATTGAGGGCTTCGGGTTTAGTCTAAGATGGTTCAGGAACGGACTTTGTCTTAAAGACTGGCTATGGAGCTGAAGTGGGTGCCTGGACCTGGCTTGAGCTGATCCCATTGATCCCAGGACTCCCTCAGTCTCCTTTGACAAACGGGTAGAGTGGAGGGTAGTTGGGGGATCTATAGAAAAGTGGACATAGGCTTAAGGTTTACGGCTTCCGCGATTCATGACCTGGCTTGGCTTTAAATGCAACAAAGGATTTAGCGTGTAAGTGCGTTCTTGACCTTTGTTTGGTTGTTCATAGGGTTGAAAACTTCGAACGGCCGCGGGTAGGCATTACCTGCACTCTAAAGAATCTACCTTTCTAGTGCTCCTTATACTATGATTTCCTTACATAAGTCCAAAAAAGGTAATGCATAGGCCCCTAAGTAGTTCCTTTTTGGGGTTACCTTATAGGATTCGAAAATAAGCCATAAAAAGGAACTACTTAGGGGCCTATGGGTAGGAAGCCTCTGTAAACAGCTGTAACGCTGGGGGGAACAGGGCTTTCGAGCAGATGGTTTAAGATGGAGATGAAGACCTTTAACTACTGGGATTAGGGTTTAGGGTTTAGGGTTTAGCGACGTTTAGGGTTTAGGTTGTAGGGATGTTTAGGGTTTGGGGTTTGGGGTTTAGGGTTTGGACTTGAGACCTTAAACTAAAATAGTTGACCTACCTTTTTGCAGCTTTCAATATAAACCCAAATATGAGACTTTATAGGAACCCTACCAAAAAGAAGGAGATGTTAGTCGCGGGAGCGTCATCACGTTTACGGCGGATCCTGGCCTGCTTTGATGCCCCGCGTTGAAAGGTTTCGGGATTCGTGCTTGAGGAGGGATTTAGGGTGCGGAGGTGTAGGGGTTCAGGGTTTAGGGGTTGGGGTTAATGCAAGAGTCTTAATCAATAATTAGAACAGGGTTTTGGTGCATATTGTACTATAACAAAAAAAGGAACCCCAAAAATAGTATTTGTAGTTATTTAGGTCCTTCATCAGAGGGTTCAAGCCAAAGGTGTAAGGTTTCGGGGAGAGGGTCAAGTGGTTCTGGCCACTCCGCGCAACCAAGACTGGTGTAAAGCCCTGGTCCATAACACCCCTGCCAAAGATCCTACTTTTTTGGTGTTTCAAGAAGGTGGCAGGTTATCCCTTTAAGGGTCGAAACGACCTCATAATCATATTCTTGGGTTACGGATAGTCGTTTTGTAGGTAGTCAGAAGCGTATATGATTATTAGGTCCTTAAGACCCCTAGGGATCAATCAGGGATCTACATCGACAGATAGATGCCTGAGCGTGGACCCCCCACACTCTGCTCTAAACGAGACCCTAAACCCCAAACTGTAGTTTAATACCTTTCGAAGCGCAAGCCCTAAACCCTGCACCTCCTCCGCCCCTCCCCTTCGTGGGCTAGCCTCCATGATCCGCACTTCGAACATGTAGCGTCCTGCAGACAGGTTCTAGCCGGAAAGATCGGGGTTCAGGGCCAAAGTCCGGGAATTCGGAGGCTAGGAACCCTAAATCCTAAATTGAAGGTATCTTCGTGGGTTTTTGGCCTTTGCCGACAGCTGACGGTGGAAGATAGGGGCCTAAACTTTAGGGCGTTGGGGTTTACTATTTCGCATATAAGGCCTGTAAGGGGACACTCTTACGAATAATTCGACCCCTATACTACAACATTGTGCATGCAAGACTACATTAGACACATAGGGTTGCTGCAGAAAGATGCCTCCTCTGAAACCAGAACAGAGTTCCCGCGTATCTGGGTACCTGCATGGAAAAAGCTTGGTGTAACTACCGTAAGATGAATTCTTGAGAGACCTTGGAGAGGCCATGTCGAGACTGAGCCACTACGGCTGATGATCTAAATCCTGCATTGCCCATAATAAGGAATATACCATAACTCCCATGGTTTAGGGTCCTTAAGGTAATGCAGGATTTAGATCATGAACAGTAGGAGTCGGGCTCCCGAGTTCGAGTTACACGTCCGGGCTGCCGGATCAGCTCTCGGACTCCATCTTGAGCTTCTCCATAGGCCACTCTAAGTAGTTCCTTTTTCTGGCTTGTAATTAGAATCCTACAAGGTAATCCCAAAAAAGGAACTGCTTAGGGGCCTATGGGTATCTATCAGTTGCGAACCGGCCATGATTTTGTCGTTCTTGGGTGGACCGAACCTCACAGGGCATGGGAAGGTGGTCAGAACATTAAATCACGCCGGCTTAGAGACAGCGAAGATCCCAATGTGTGAGGTACCGCCCTCAATCTCAGCAGGGGACGCGTGAATGATCGACGTAGATGATCTCCAGCTACTGAATGCCATGTAGACTCGAAGGTCCCAAACTGGTACTGTGCCACGGCTTGCAAGACTCTAGATATAGTTTCCACTAAACCTTACACTGCTTGTAGCCAACAAATCTACCTTTTGAGGAATGATGTGCAGAAGCCATAATAAAGGACAGGAGCCTTTTGCGGAATGATGTGCAGAAGCCATAATAAAGGACCCTAAACAGGGCCCCTATCTCCATGCAAAGATCGTTTCCAGGTCTTAGAAGCCCTAAACCCTAAACCCTAAAACCCTAAACCCTAAAACCATAAACCCCTAAAGGCCCTATACCCTAAACCCCAAAAAAGGCCCTAAGCCTAAACTTCTAAAGGCCCTAAACCCTAAACCCTAAGCTGGTACATCATCTCGCCTGATTTGGCGCCCAAGTTGGCTTTGGCCCCTGCCTGTGAGAGCTTTAAGGACAAGAGAGGGTTTAGGGTTTGGGGCTTGGGGTTTAGGCTTTCGGGTTTAGGGTTTAGGGGTTTAGGGTTTCGGGTTCGGTTTGGGGCTTTGGGGTTTAGGGGCCGGCAACATGTGGACTTCAGAATTTCGGAGTTCCTCTGGGTTAAGAGACACTGTAGGAATTAGATTCAAGGGTTTCTCAAGTGGTGATCTGACACTCTGGATGGCTTAGGGCCGTTTAGCGTGTAGGAGGAGTACGTAGAGGGGTTCTCAGCCCTCTTCGTTGCAGGCGCACTTGTGCATTCTGCCTTTGCCTGCGCATTTGTCGCCACTTGGAAAAGCTCTGCTCAGTCTCAGCAACATTTGAGCTACGAATGCTATAGCGCTTACATATAGGGAGCTCCCTGTAGAACATTCCGGTTCCCGCTTATCGCATGATTCTCAACACATGGCTTTACACGATTGAATCCACTGTGCGGTTAAGCTAGCCACCAACTAATCGTCGGGGGTAGCCATCATCACCATCATTATCATCATCATCATCACCATCCTCATTATCACCACCATCATCATCATCATTGAATCATAATCGTCGTCGGCATCCTCACCAGCGCCATCATCATCACCTGCATCATCGTCATCACGATTTCATACAGAATCATACTCAGATATACAAACAAGCGGACCATACATAAATCCCTGCATAGGGACAGACAGGCAGGCAGACAGACAGACCGGCAGGCAGGCAGGCAGGCAGGCAGGCAGGCAGGCAGGCAGGCAGGCAGGCAGGCAGGCAGACGGACAGACAAGCAAACATTCACACCAACACACCAACCCACCCACCCACTCACACATACTGACATACATACGTACGTTCATTCGTACATTTCAATACGAAACATTACGTGCCATGATGAATTGACAATACAAGAAACTACACTACATTCTCTACCACTCTACCTTGCATGAATGTCAATACAAACATGAAAACACAAGTTTAATACATACGCGCGTGCATGCATGCATGCATGCATGCATACACACATACATGCATACATACATGCCTACATACTAACATACGTACATACATACATACATACATACATACATACATACGTGGCTGCATTTGTGAACATGCATGCATGCATGCATGCATGCATGCATGCAAGCTTACATACATACAGACATACATGCATGCATGCACAAGCACATACATGCATTTAAGCACCTACTTGGCTACCTACGTGTGGTCATCCTAACGCTGGAGTAAAGTGGAAACCTGAAAGTCCATGTAGTTAGGCCTCACAGAGGTGCCCATATTGGTACTTTATGGGGCCAATGTAGAAATTCTATAAGTACACCTTTTTGGAAATCGAAACTCAAGGGGTTGGAGGCTTCTGGGGTCAGAGTGCAGCTGCCAACATGGGCTTGACACGGCGGAGTACACAGGCGACATCAATAAATCCGAGTTAAACCTAAACCCCAAACTGAAAAACATAGTGCGTCCAAGGTGGCAAATAGGTACTGCAGCCCACCATCCGTCAAGTTCATGAGTGTGCCATATTTGGTGCAGACCATGACCTCAGCTGTTCCTGTTGTTTGCAACATAGGTCACAGGTACTGTAGAACAGGAATGATCCTGGTAGCTCGGGAAAGGCCCTCGGTAAGATCTCCCGTAAGGGCCAGGCATTCAACGTCGTGTCCTCTGTGTAGAACATGGTTTTGTCCTTCACCTGGCCAATGGCGGTTTAGGGTTTAGGGCTTTAGGGTTTACCCTAACCTTCCCTAAACCCTCCAAGACATCTGCAGATGAAGCAGCGCAAGAAGCAGCAGACCTCCCGACTTTTGTGGTCTCCCTTAGAAACCTGTCCGATTCAATCATGTTGGGAAGCTTGCAAGCGATGTGTCATGGAAGCCTAAGACATCGACACGGAATGTTCTGAACAGGGAAGGAGAAATCACGCCGACATACTGCGAAGTTTATCGTTCAGCCTGTTCGGTATTGTGCATGGCAGACGGCGCCGCTGGCAGCCACTGCCAGTCACGACTGTTAACGGGCATCCTCTCTGCATGACACGAGCCTGACCCCCCAAGGGTTAGGCCTAAACCCTACACCCCAGGCCCCCAAAAAAACCCTAGCAGCCCAATAGAAACAAAGCCCAATAGAAACAAGGGAGCCCTGATCCCGAAACCAGGCTCTGCCTTGGGACCAGTGGTGGTGTCATCCGTCTCCAACTCCTCCCAGGGAGCAAAACGCGGAGCGGCACGTGCCAAGAGTCTGGGGTTGAGGGCCCGGATCGAAAAGGACGGGGCGTTCACGCCCAACGACCTTGAGATACTAACCGCATATGTGACATCGCGCCGACCCTTCATCGCACGGACATGCTCATCAACAATCCAGGAAGGGCTTCTACTCCTGGTCCCATCCTAGTAAAACGGGGGCCCCTCAATCATTGGAACAAGGCATAAGATGTGTGGGGATGATATCACTGACACTTGGAAAGTAGACAGACCGTCGCCGCAAGCGAAACTCGGATCTAGGGCCCCGAGTTTCGGGTACCAGGACAACGACATTGACATGCAGAAGGACTCATAGATCTATAATCGTCATAAACTTATTCCGAATCTAAGCGGGCAGGAGAGGGATATGGAGTACATGCCACCATAATTGCTTTCAGCTTTTTTTGTGGGGATAGGAGAGGCTAGTTGCAGTACATGCTACTGTACACTGTAATCTCCACAGGTTTATAGGGAATGTCAGGAGATACCCGCAAATGCCTCGGTGACAGGTTCCGGCAACTCGCCACCGGCAGCTGGCACTTCTTCCGCATATTCCGCGCCATTTTCACCTTTTGGCTGTCTTCAGAGACTTTAGAGTATAGGATACTTTAGGTTGTTGTTTGCTATGGCTGTGCGCACGACCAATGCGGGGTTTTAGGTTTCAGGGTGTAGGGGTCTCCCGGGTTTGGGTTTTAGGGTTTTGGGGTTTTGGCTCGGACAAACAGAATTCCTCCACGGTTCGCAATTGGGGTTTCGGGGTTTAGGGTCTCAAAAAGTTTGGAGTACGTGTCCCAGGCTCGGGGTTCCGAGGTCGGTTGCCAAATGAAGAGAAGATCAAGTCTTCATGGTGCCGCGCTGACACAGGTGCTTCTACGACGACTAGTGGTGGTGTCGGCAGTAGCAGCAGCAGCATCAGCAGGAGTAGCAGTAGTAGTCGTCGTCGTCGTCGTAGTGGTAGTGGTAGTGGTTAGTGCTTAGTGGTTAGTG
>CAJNJA010014202.1:0-12308 GCA_905231915.1 Symbiodinium necroappetens | reverse complement strand
ACAGACCGAGATATACATACAGACATACATACGGTTTGTGTACTTCCATACACTGCTATTACTTGTGTTGCATGTATGTCCGCGTCTACCTAGACCTACCTAGCTAGCTAGCTAGCTACCTACCTACCCACCTACCTACCTACCGACCTTCCTACCTACCTACGTACCTACCTGCCTACCTACCTACCTACCTACCTACCGACCTAGCCCACCTACCCACCTACCTTCCCTAGCCACCCACCACCGGCCTACCTACGACCTACCTACCTGCCTACCTACCTACCTGCCTGCCTACCTACTTACCTCCTTACACGGACACGGACACAGAGAAAGAGAGAGAGAGAGAGACAGACACAGACTGACACAGACGTGCTAAATCCCAAGCCCCGCAAGCCAGGCTCACAAAGCCCGAAACCCGGCCCAAACCCAGAAATCTCAAGCTGATATGGTTCAGCCTAAACGGTCTAGGGTTTTAGGCTTTAGGGTTTTAGGGTTTAGGTTTTTAGGGTTTAGGGTATACTAGAGCTCTAGACGGGGGTTTGGAGCTTGAGTGAGGGTTCATTGGGACGGTGCGTGTAAGGGATCAGGGAACCAGGAAGTGTGGCAGATCTCCTAAGCGATCATGGGGTTTAGGGCACAGGGGTTAGGAAGTTTAGGGTTCAGGGTTTAGGTTTTTCTAAGAGATTTTCCAGGGACCATTGGGCAGGGACCGTTGGTTCAGAGATTTTGAAGGCTTTTGGATGGTTTCTTGTGCGAGCTGCGTTTTGCTGAGGTTTAGGAATCTGTCTTGATCCTCGGTAACCATGCACTGCAAGAGACTGGGCCCTTCGGCGAATTTTCCTTGCCGCTCAACGCAGCGGGTGTTGCAGCTGCGTGCTGGCATGTGCATGAGACCGGTGTGATTCTTTGGTCTGTACGACCTTTCTATGAGAATGCGTTCCCCGAGCAGACGATGAACCTTGCTTGCGAAGGGCAAGACGGGCGACAAGGACAGAAAACGAGAAGTCGCAGACACAGACCTGGGCCCCAAGAAGAAGAGGACCAAGTGAAGTGCGATCGCTGTGGCCCAAAAAGTTCATGCGTGACGATGGATGCCGTTTTTTGTCCTGATGCCATGTTTGTCGCGTGACGGCGTAACTCCGGAGCCCTTCTGATTATCAGATATCCCACAGATATCCCCCAGATATCTTCCCGAACAAGCAAGGGTCCCCTCACAGCGGTCCCTGCTATTCTTCTTTGAGTTTTAGGGTTCAGGGTTTCGGGGTTTAAGGGTTTTGGGTTCAGGGTTTCGGGGTTTAGGGGTTTAGGAGCTTTAGGAGCTTTAGGGTCTATAGGGTTTAGAGAATTACAGGCATGTGCCACACACAGGATCGCAAGACTCACAACCCACGGCGTAAGTTCGGTACCACAGGTAAACCCTTCGGGCCATTGGACCCACGCACGCAACAATGCACTTTGTATTTTGTGCCGTAAAGGACCTATATAGGAGCCCAAGGGTTTAGGGATACGAAGGCTTCAGTTTCAGCTTGGTTCAGGTTTAGGGCTTAGCCGGCAATGTCCTTTAAGTGTTGCGGTGCTCACATTGCCCGTGTAACCCACCATGTCATGAACTGGGCTCCTAGGGACTCTAAACCTTAAACCCTAAACCCCGGGACCCTAAATCCTAAACCCCTAAACCCGGAGACCCTAAACCCAGGTGGTTCCGCTGTTGCGCTTTTGGCAGCCGCATCTTCGACGTGGATGCCAGGCAGGCTTCTTCGGTTCGAGGCTTAGGGTGTAGGGTTTGGGTTTTTGGGTTTAGGCTTTTTGGGTTTGGGTTTTTGGGTTTTTGGGTTTAGAGTTTAGGGTTTAGGGTTTGGTTATGTCGTGTTCCTGGGAATGTTTAGGCTTGCGGCTGCCGTTGGGAAGGCGTTGTGAGGTCGTTCAGCTTTTGGAGGTCGTGGGTGGTTCCTTCTGGAAACGCGCTGAACCGCAAGTTCAGGGTCAAGGACTGTAGGGCCTTATAGGGGTGTTTCATATCAGCTATCCAGGTTCTCATCGGTCTTCACATCATAGCAAACGTCCGTGAGCTTCGAGCTCTACATCCCAAGCTCGTCTGTTAAGTTCTAATCCGGGCTGAGTTCCTTTTTCGGCTATTTTGGGAGCTGCCAAAAACGGTTCCAAGCAAGAATGCAGAAACCCCCATGTCAATCCCTAAACTCAGATCTCAGCCACGTTCACGTCTTAAGTTCGCCCCCCACGAAGCATGACACATAACCCTAAACCCTAACTTAGTTGACAGCGTCACGTCCTCAGCAAAATCCAAGCATTATGCATAAAACCCGAACACCGAACAAAGGCTTGAAGCCTTTCCCCAAGGATCCAAATACTCAAATAGTCGGGCCTTAGGTACCAAGAGGAATTTGGGACCTAACACTCTGCAATTTGGGCACTTGGACCCTTAGGGTTGTACTTAAGCCCTATACTCATGAATCTCGCCCTGAAATCCCAAAATTCTCTAGACTCTGCAAACTTCAGAAGGCCTTTTCGTTTCCGGCACCCCTGCCCCCAAAGCGAGAAATGTCAGACCCCGGGCTTTCGTACATCTGAATCCACCATGTATAAGCCTTGTACCCAGAGACTCCAATATCCCTTAATTGAGGAATATACCTTAAATCGTTTTGGGTATCCTACTAGAATTTAAGGTATATTCCTTAATTAAGCGATAATGGAGTCTCTGGGTAATTCTCGATAGTCTTCCAGATTCCTTATTGTACTTCTGGTATGTTTTGAAATCAGGTACCCCGAATCTAACACATTAAAGGCCCTTTCGATACCCTAAACCCTATAAACTAAACCCTTACCCTGTTTGGCTTTGGTTTCCCAGGATCGCCGTCACGACCATGGGACGGCTGCTGCTCTGGACCCACACGGCGGGTGGGGGCGGACTTCCGCTAACGCAGCACTGCTGCCGCCGCGGCCTAAGTGTTCAGGGCTTTGGGATAACCGTAACCCTCAAAAGCCCACCTGTGTAAGGACGTACAGAAACAAGAAATTCCGAGCCCCCCAAAATGAAGGTTTGTTTTCAAGCGTCCGGACGGTAAGGGGCCCAAATCCCCACAAGCTAAGGCTCCAAAGCCCTAACCACGGTTTACGGTTTATGCTTTAAGAGCTCTGCCCCAGGCGCGATAACGCGGCCGGCCTCGATTGTGTACGTTGCACTCTTTGCCGCTTGACTGTTGAATTGGAGCAAGGAGATGTGGGTGTTGTGTTTAGTCCAAGTGAGGGCTCCTGTTGCAGGCGTGGGATTGCTTTGGGTTTCGGCCTTTGGGCTCTAAGGGGACAGGATTCCTGATGGTCGCAGTCTATCCGACTGCTCCCATCGCTTCCCTGAAAAGCTGATCAGGATGTTCTCTACACATGGCTTGCTTTCAAGCACGACATCCTCGTCTTATGAAGAAACTTTTCAGCGGGTCTTGGGAAGGCCCAGTTTGTGAGACAATTCCTGTAGGGCCTTGCTGATAAAAAACTAGGACTGCGGGGTATGTTATTGGCATTGGTGTAACTGCAAAAGAAACCGCAAGGTATGGCACTGGCAATTTGTAAGACTTCTACATTGTCTGGCCTGTACCTTAACCTACCCAAACACCTTTTTGGTAGGTTCTTGGTTTACAAACCCTCATATGGCATCTATAGGGACCCTACCAAAAAGTAGGTTCTGCACTTTAAACGGATCTTAAACGTGTCAAGCAAGCCTCGGACTCCAAGGTTTTGTTCTTTGCTTTCGGCCCTGTGACGCTGCAGGGTGCCAGCACCCCAGCTTCAGGGTTTAGAGTTTATTAGGGTTGATAGGGTTTCGGGGCTTCCCCTGGAGCTCCAAATAGCCCAAACTAGGTACGATGTACAGACTTTAGACCCCAAAGTAGGTACTATTTGTATACTTGGAGCCCTAGGGTTCTACATTATGCAACTCATTGCTGGAGATGTCGGGGGGTTGAGGGTCTATGTGTGTGGTGTCTGCATGCTGTGAGCATGAAGTGTTCGCGCCTAGACCAGTCCCTCACAGGCGACAGAAAGGCGGCAACAGAGTTTCTCCCGCAGTCATTCTAGCCAGTCCCCGTGAGAGTAGGCACCATGTTCTTGTGAAATCGTTCAAGATTTGCACTTTAGGCTAGGAGTGTCACAGGAATTCCCTGGGCTCTAAACCGAGCATGCTCTGACTACTCGTTGGCATGACTGCACCGAGCTGTTCGCAAGCCTTAAGGACACCTAAAGCCTACATGCCTGTAGGGTTGAGTATTTGTCATTGAATAGCTTTCCGTGGTCCTTTTACACAAGCTCTCCGAAGAGGATGAATCTCGAACCCTATAAACCCCCACCAAAGTCTCAGGACATACTACCCTAAACCTTAAACTTTTAAACCCTAAACGCTACACCCTAAACCCTAAACTTTAAACCCTAAACCTTAAACCCCAAACAGGACATACTACAGATCGGTGGCATTTTTGTCCGGGCCTTGGCGTGGCTTCAAATCGGCGCAGTGACGAGCAGCAGCGTCGGATTCTTCAGACAAGTCTTTAGGGTTTAGGGGCTTTGGGTTAGGGTTGACGGCAAGTAAGTCTTGACGGAAAGGCTTTTGATGATTCGCCTGAGCGTGCACTATAGTGCAGTGAATGGGTCCACAAACCGTCTCACAGACTAGCCTCAATCTAGAGCCCGCCCACTGCTCTACGCGACTTCCCAAAGGCCTCCGAGCTTCGAGATTACCCATCGGCCCCTAAGAAGTTCCTTGTTATGGTTTATAATTAGAATCCTATAAGGTAATCCCGAAAAGGAACTACTTAGGGGCCTATGGGTAAAGCTTTAACTTAAGGTTTAGGGTTTGTCGGTTTAGTGTTGAGGTCTCAAGCCGCGATATCCTGTCGCGGCATGAAGCTCGTCTGATCCACAGCAGCAGCAAACCTACACTGCTTGAAACAGTGAGTCAAGGCGAGGGAGCAGAACCCCCATTCGTATCATTCCACAATGCCATAGTTTCCGCGGAAGCCGTGGACTGTACGGTTAAGTAAGTAGTGCGCAAGCGTGCTTTCTGTGCACCTGGGCTTTACGGAGAAGGTCCTAGCCATCAGCAGAGCTATTGCTGACACCGTCACGATCACGGACATTAATGGCTCGTTCGAAACTCTCTGCCGACATGCCTTGTCACCAATCCGGCACAGTGGCAATGAGACTATCAAGATTTTGTTTAAAGTTTCAAACAAAGCAGCAAGCTCCTGAACGTGGGACAACAGCAACTCTTGTCTGCGCAACAATACAAATTCAGCCTCAGCCCCCTTGCAACCCGAATCCCTTGCCTCGACACTGAGAGTGGTACTGCTCATGCAGGCTGGCGTCATTGGGCTGGCAGCTGTTGCTGTGTCTCTCGTCTTATCAGAGAGCCCAAAGGGGAGGTGTTGTGCAGGTAGTTCATCCACCAACCCTCAGTTTAAATTTCTGTGCGATGTCCATCTCTGACACCGAGGAGGCCTGACGCAGGCATCGCCCACTCTTGCATCTAGTGACTTCGAATTCGGACCCTAGAAAGACCCGACACTAGGCACTTGGCCATCAGCCATAAACGCGCAGCCCTGTCTGGGTCTGGCCTCAGGCGTTTCATGTGGCCGATCCCCTGCAAGAAGGGGATGTGTTTGGGTCTTTCCGCGTTTTCAGGGCAGGGTATACCAAGGCGTCGGGGAACAGCGGGACCGACCGCACGGTTGGCCCTGAACCCAACCAATGACGATGTGGCTTCCATATCCACCAGACCGCCTGTGCAAGAATCAGTTTGTTCGTGAATCTATTGTTGCAAGACCGGAGAGAACTCCAATCCTCACCAGAACGTGTTTCCAACATGAAGATGAAGCCAAACCACGTAAGTGAGCATTCACAGCCACGGAAGCATGAGTTCGTTTTCGGATTCAAAATCCGGGAGAAAAGGGGGATTGAGCATGTTGAATGGAAAGTTCAGTGGTGAGGAAGCAAGGTGTTTGCCGATTTGGGACTCAATGTACTTAGAAGCAGGGCTTTAAAACAAACACAAACATCCCTAAACCCTACACTCCCTCTAAACACGCTATATTCCGCTATATGCCCATATATGCCCTAACTGTTTAGCTTGGGGCGAGGACCCCAGACCCCGTGAGCTCCGAATCCGATTGCCGTGATAACCCAGGCCATAATCTAAGGGTTTAGGGTTAGGGTTTCGGGTCTAATTACTTACTGCGTCCGTCGATCCTCTAAGGGACTAATCCTGGCTGCAGATGTCTGTTCATTTTTGGAAGATCTGTCTTTCCGTTCAAGTTGATGCGTGGGCCGTCACAGCATAAACCCTAGACCCTAAACCCTCAACCCTAACTCGTGAGCCCAAACCCTGGAAGTTGGATGCTGTGAGGTTTTGGCAGTGGCTTTTTGAGCCTGGTGCCCAGCGATCTGGGGTCCTTCGCGGGTTGGGGCCTAGAGCACTATGTCTGTTGAGCCGTCATAAGTTCGTTTTGATGGAGTTAAAAGATGTTAGTGAGGCTCGGTGTAGGGATTCGGCGGACGGCTTATACCTGCCTGCTTTGAGGATCGGAGTTTCCGCCTTTGGAGTTTAGGTTCGAGAGCTTACAGATTCCAGGCGGGTTTCAGGTTTTTGGGTGTAGGGCTTGTAGGGCTTTGGGTTTAGGGCTTTTGGCTTGGGGCTTAGGGTTTAGGGTTTAGGGCTTAGGGTGTATAGGCTTCACAGCTAGACCAAGCCGTGGGACCGCGAGGCTGTGCGAGGCCACTTCCCCAAAGGGGTCCTGGGTACGTAGTGTTATGGGGCCATGCTTTCCCTCAGCATGATAATGGCATTAATTCCTTATTTTAGGGTTTAGGGTTTATAGGGTTCCTACATTCTACCAGAAAGGACCTTAGGACCCTTTGGGTTCTGCCTTCACAAGGCTGAGGCCTCGAGGCTTTGGTTTTTATTGCAGAGCTCCAGGCGGCGACAATCTCAGCACAGTGCCATGCGACAATGCAGCTGCACCGAGCCCGCTGGCTGGGATCACAAAGCCAAGACGTCCAAAAGGCCAAGCAGGAAGCACCCCAGTCGGCAGATCCTGAGCAAGCGAAGAAGGCACGAGCACCGCCGGCGCAAAAGGCCCCGCCACCCCATCTGCTGCAAGAGGGTTCGGAGACCAGCCGCAGCCCCATGCCAAACCGGAGTCGGTGCCGCCCAAGCCCCCCCCCATAGAGCTGGCTGGCCCGGCTTTGTCAGGACAAGCTGCTGGGATGCCGCCAGGGTTCCATCTGGAAAAAGTGCACACGACTGACCCTAAACCCTAAACCCTAGGCCCGCCATCTTAGCAGATGGCGTAGCAGCATAGCACTTCGAGAACAAAGCAGCCACCAGTCACTGGAGCGCCAGGTTACTTACCTACAGGGATTTAAGGGTTTAGAGTTTAGGGTTTATAGGGTCCAATGTAGCTGATTTTCGGGATATAACCATAGCCTTATGATAGCAGTATGTTTAGGATTTTGGATCCTGTAGTAAACTAATACCCAACAGAAACTTCATGGGAGACTGTAGGTAGGGGCTTTTCAACTTCCAGCAAGAAATACCCAAACCCTCAACCCAGAACCCTCAACCCTAAGTAAACCCTAAACTCTCAACGCGGATTAAACCCTAAACCCCCAACCTAAGTAAACCCTAAACCCTCAACCCTAATTAAACCCTAAACCCCCAACCCTAATTAAACCCTAAACCCTCAACCCTAAATAAGCCCTAAACCCTCAACCCTACATAAACCCTAAACCCCCAACCCTAGACCCCTGGGGCTTTCAAGGCTTCAGGATGCCGAGACTAGACACCCAGAGAGCAAGAAGGCTTTCTTTCATCGCGGAAATGACCCTGGAGCTCCAAGTATATAAATAGTACCTACTTTGGGGTCTAACGTCTGTAAATAGTATCTACTTTGGGCTATTTGCAGCCCCAGGGTGATGCCTCAAAAACCATACAACGGGACTTCTTAGATGTTGAGCGATGCTTCTTAACTCCAGGCCTTGGGCTCCCAGGTCAATATAGGCATGTCCCGGAAATCATAGCATCCAGAACGCAACGACCGGTTGATAGTTTAGTTATCAGAACTCGAAACCCAAAGCCCTAAACTAAAGACCCTAAACCCAAAGGCCTAAACTAAGGACCCTAAACCTTAAACCCTAAACCCAAAGCTTACTAAACTAAATGCCGCGAAGTTGCCATCAGCGAGGCGCGCCTCTCTGCAAGTGAACAACCACGTGCGGCAATTTGAGGCTGGGAATCGGGGCTGGAAGGGTTCAGGGCTTAGGGGGTTTTTGGGGGTTATTATGGGGTGTTAAGGTTCGGGGATTGGGGTTTAGGGGTTTACACTGGTGTTCTAAGGGTCCATGTGCCCATATAGCACATAACTTTGACCTTAAAGTAATCTTTATGTAGGTGCCCGGCAGGGTCCAAGTATAAACAACGGGTGCATGAACCGTTTGGGAGAGTTCTGGAAGGGTTTGATTCAGGCTCCGGGCTATTTTGAGTTTGGGCTAATCTGACCTATGCAAGACACCCAAATCCTTTCGTGAAAGAGAAGGAAACCGAGTAAGCTGAAATGTAGCACTGCAAGTAAGAAGCCCAACTAAGCCGTCGGAGTTTTAGTTGCCTTGTGCCGCAACGGAACCTTAAAGGAACCCCGTAGATCCCTTAAAGGAACCCTATAGATCCCTTGCAAGGAACACTTATATACTCTTTAAGTATAAGCGAGAGGCCAAAGAGCTCTCCCACTGCCGCCTCGTCTGCTACCGAAATCGAAGCTTGGCTTATCCGTAAGACGTCAAGACTACGCAAACATTATTTTGAGGCTCAAAGGTTTTACATGGCACCTGTTTTAGACTCCACTTTGAGCTATTCGGAGCATTAGTACAGAGCTCGGACTTTCTGGTCACTTTGGTTTCGGTCGTAGGGTCTAGGGGTACAAGGTTCAGGGTTGTAGGGTTTAGTTTTGGAGTGCGGCAACGCCAGTAAAGCCACCCTCAACGAAAAGCAATGCATCCCCTCGCTGCACGGCTCCACGCTACAGGGTGAGTTAGTGGGGCTGAGAGGCTCCCCTGCTATGACCATGAAACATGAGTCTGTTGCAAGGGTCGACTACAAAGACCGACTGAAGATCGAAGGTTTTCCAGTCCAGCATATTTGGGAGTTCCGAGACCCAACTTTTCAACCATCAACGGTTCAATCCTTATTCCGGGAAATGCGCATAGAACACTGCTATAACAACGTCCGAACACCCTGCAAATACCTGCAAAACTCTTGACGCCGGAGACCCTGAAAGTTTGAGAAACCCTTCCAAAGAAGGAGCGAACGTCCCAGGAAAGCGCGGCCAAACTTTTCCAAGAGCGTAGGAGCATTCCATGTCAACTGCGGAGACAGACTATCGAATGAACTATTGACTTCAAGGGTCCATGTAGAATTGCAGAGTGCTGCAACACTTACCCAAAGCTGAACGTACCCTAAACCCTACAAACCCAAAACCCTATAAACCCTAAGCCCTAAATGCTAAACCCTATAAACCCTGAACCCTAAACCCTCAAACCCCTACCTGCAGCCACTGAGATGAGAGACTGAGGAAGCTTCTTTGGCCTTGGTGGCGAAACCCTGGCCTGTCAGGCGGAGATGCACAGAATAAAGGGTTTAGGGTTTATAAGGTTTAAGGCCTAAAGAATTACCTCTCTCTCTATATGTATTTTTTTGGTGCTCCCGAGCCACGGTTAAGTTAGGGTTTAGGGTTATGATGCTTCTACTATAAGCCCAAAACCCTATTCTAACGATTACTAGTAAGGCCCCTACATTACAGTTTTGTCCTAAATCGTGGGAACTGACGTTTAGAAGTTGCCGATCTCCAAGCATGCAGGGTGCAAGACTTGCTATGGGGCTAGAGTGCAGATGTGTCCACAGCATTCCTTACAGGATATCTAATGCTTAGCGCTTGCCCTTCAGCAAGCACAGATCTACGTAAGCTCTCGACTGTCGGTTGGCGCATCCCTCTGTACTCTAAGCCGTAAACCATGAATCAGTGGGAGTTTCTGACAAGTCTGACAACTGGAGACTCTCACAGACATTAAAGGGCTCTGTTGGTGTAAAGAGCAGATCTCCGGTGCGCGACACATCTCCACATCGAGCAAGGTGCACATGTTCTTCGGCTTCTACCCGAAAGAGGACTGGTCCAGACCAAGGGGGGTTGTGATGCAGGGGTGTTTGAGAGCTTGTTCTTGTTGCTGTTGTTGTTGCTGCTGTTATATTGCGTTTGGGCGTTGGTTGGTTGGTTGGTTGGTTGGTTGGGAACGGGGGTTGAGAAGAGGGCTTACATGATGCATAGTCCTTGCTGTGGGGCTTTGGCCTTCGTTAAACCCTAAACGCTGAACCTTAAGCCCTAAACCTACAAACAAGCATGAAGCCCTAAACTCTCACAGCGCCAACCCTAAAGCCCTTCTGGAACCGCAAACCCTAAACCCTAAAACCCATACTAAACCGCAAACCCTAATCCCTAAAACCCTTGCCAGCCACAAACCCTAAACCCTAAAACCCGTACCAAACCGCCAACCCTAAGCCCTACACACTAAAACCCTTACCAACCACAATCCTTCAGCCTAGGACATTTTCAGGTGGGTAGTTACCGTTATAGGAGCCTTATAGAAGGTCTATGTACCCTATAGAAGCCTTGTAGAAGCCCTATAAACCCTAAACTCCCCACCTGTAGTTTCCGTTAATTTAGGGATTCAGGCTTTGGGGCTTTGGGGTGTGGTTCTCAGACTGGCAGCTTCCTGTAGCAGGCTGTTTGTCAGAGTATAGAGCTTCAAAGTTTCGGGTTTAGGGTTTAGGGATTGGGATTCAGGAGGTCGGGTTTAGGGATTAGGGTCTAGGGTTCAGGGTTTAGGGATTAGGGTTCAGAGTATCGCTACTTTCGTGCCCTTAGGAACTATTCTCTACGTAAATCTAATCCTTGCATGAGAGAGCCCTAAGGGATGGTTTTAAGAGATTTGGTGTATATTTGTTCTAAGGGTACACAAGGTTCTGACTACTCACTGCCTAGGACATGAGGCATCGTGTACAAAAAGAAAAGTATCAGGAAATGAGAAACCTTGATTATTCGGATCGTTACCCTAAAGTCGAACCCTAAACCGGCCCTAAACCCTAAACCTTAGAGTCCCAACTAATGTATCCGAGTTCTCGGGAAACTTCTCTCTACCCAGACCCCCGGAGAATCCTCGAGAAGGCCACACCATCCTTAAGGCTCTCTTTTTCAGGGATCCTTTTAACGGATCTATATTACGGTTCCTTTAAGGTTTCCATTTAAGGGATCCTTTATCTAAGCATTGTTTTAAGGGTTCCTTTAGGGGATCTGGGGTGAGACATGTGCAAGAAATTAAGCAGTCCTGAAGCAGGTCGAAGCAAGACCTGCAATTTGGCATACTATATTAGAGTTTAGGGTCTAGGGTTTAGGGTTTAGGCCGGAAGAATTACCAATAGTGTTCCTAGGGTTCCTTATCAAATTATACTACACTGTACCGCAGACCTTGTTCCAATTGCCCTAAACCCGAATCCCTAAACCCTAAAGCCTTATTCCAAGTGTTATGTGAAGCCAGGGCCTAAGCCCCCACATCGGCACTTGCCTTCTACTTGAAGCTTCGCTGCTAGATGTTGAAGACCGGAAATTAGCAATACTCTTCCTTTGTGTTATTTCTTATGTTTATACTTCAATAAGATCACCTCCATGATTATTGAGTCCTCCTCATATCAGTAGTTGCACCCGAGCCTGCACCTTCTCAGCCCCAGCCTCAGCTGCGACTCCTGCAAGGATCAACTGAACCGCACCCTTCCCCCGGGTATGTTTGACGTCGGGGACCCTTGTGTTTCGGGTTTCAGGGTTTAGGGCTCTTTTTGTCACGGCATTGGGTCCTGCACCCGAGGGGTGCTGTTGCTTTAAGGGGAGGGGCTGCAGTCTTTCCTTCTGCGCTCTTTCTTTAGCGTTTCTGCCCACATGAGAGAGTGTAAAGCAATGCTTCTTTCTACACCAAAATCTACATAACTGTTCAAGGCTCGGAGAAGCGCTAGTTGCTTCTTTCACTCCGCGAAGTCCGAGCTCGGCGGAGGCATGGGATCCCACAGCCAGACTGCACCCTTAACTCCAAAGCCCTAAACACTGAAATGAAACCCTCACCCCAACAGATTGGACCTAAAACCTAAAACCCAGAACGCAACATCCAGGCAGCTGTAATGTCGGCTCCATGGGGTGTTCATGGGGTTG